>JANTPZ010091663.1:0-57006 GCA_025593235.1 Vachellia pachyceras
CTTCCCTTAGAGATGAATAGAGACGGGAAGCAAAAGATTCTTGAGTGTCTTCGCCTCTGACAAAACTTAAGAACACTTCACATTTATTGCCTACATGAATGTTGAGTTACACAAACACATTCAAAGGATATGTACAGGTTAATATTTATTGTGAACTGTGAATGTATTCATAGACAAAAGAGAATTTAATCTAAATAACAAAGAATGGAAGGGGTGAAGAAAAAGAAGAAAAACGAGAGAGGAGAGGAAAGAAGGGGGGAAGAGAGAACTGGAAGGAGACAGTAGACTTGATTATTGAATTTCAAATTACATTATCTTTTCTCGTGCTTTTTTCACCATAATTCATTGGCCTCGTATCAGAAAAATAATACATGTATAGGTTTTTTCTTTCCAGTGAACTGTGCTGGAACCTGGCTAATTCTCTCTTTTCGCTCACGATCCACTGCCCTCATCTACTTCCAACCGTTTTACGTAAAATATTGATGCATAAATTAAAATTTAAAAGAGTATCTGATCTACCTCTCTAAATTATTTTTTTCAAAAGCTTATAGGATCATAAAGTAATTTTGAGTGTATTAAGTACTCTAAAAAGTTTTTCAGTAGCACAAAACACTTCAAAGTTTTTTCCATTAACCCCCTTAAAGTAATTTTAATGCATTCACCGAATTAAAAATATTTTTTCGCTAGCCCACACTTAAAGCAATTTTTATTGCAATTTTCCCAAAAAAATAATTTTATGAGAAGCCGGCCAAAAATTGTAATACTAATTAAGCTTTACACAGACACACAGACACACACACACACACACACACTATCAAATAGCCTTGCAATTGTCAAAATACCCACAATAATTTTCTCTAGTGTCGATCTTTTATTTCTCTACATCTTTTAATTTTCTCATTTTCTGAGTATGGCATGCTAATATCTTCCCACTTAAAATGAAATGGATTGTTGGAAAACAAAAAGAATTAATAATGATTTACCCTGCAGGCTCGAAGGCTCATTCACCAGATCCATGGAATCTTCCAAGCTATTTGGAATGTTGGAACGATGAATCGTTTCTTTCTTTAAGAAGAAGAAGAAGAAGAATCCGTGAAAAGTGGAGCAACTATCATCATCAATCAAACCATAAACAAGAAAAGTGGAGCGGAAAGTGACCTGTGAATTGCTCGGTTGGCGAATCTAGTTTATGACAAATATCACCCGGGGGGGAGATTTAGGAGTTTTTCTGCTTCTGCAAATAGATAGTGACATGCATGGAGGAAAGAGATGATAATTGAGAAAGAAAGTGAATTATGGGAGGAAGAAACGTGGAGGCCTCACTGATTTCCGTGTCTTTTCTATTAAGAAGACTAATTAACAAAATCAAAACCATTGTTTAATGGTCAAGGAAGTATAGCTCATTGGGCTCGCGCATCAGGATGCTTTTGGATTTTTGACCCTAAAGCAGTCGTAAAGTTAAGAGCAAAAGTTGTTTTCTTTCTTAAATATATCACCAACGTTTAATAGTCTGGGAGAAATGGAGGTTGAAGCTTCGAAGGAAGGCTAGCTTGGTACCATTCTGAGAAACGAATATACAAAGCAAGAGCGTAACAAATATAAATAAAAATCAAATAAAAGTGCGGACGATTACAAATATAAAAATACAAATAAAATATCTTGATTCTAAAATAAATTAAAATCTTTCTCCTTGTAGGGCCTAATTTTCCCAATAGCTAATTCCAATCAATAGCACTTGTTTATAAACGCGATACAGAAAAATACTGTGTACGTTTAAACACCTTCTAAATTCAGTCAAACTTGGCTTCCAAGATAAATCCACTGGACTCGAGGTCTTCAGCACTACGATGCTTCCGACATTTTGACGGTAAAGCAGTCATATATGAAGTTTAAAAGTAAAAGCTATTCCCTTTTGTTGAAAATAGCACCATGATAAATTTATAGACAAGAAACATAAAGAAAAATTATAAACACGTTAACCATTAAAAAAAAAATAAAAGAATGAATGAAGGAGTGATCCAACCCAAGTGGACAATTGTTATATATTTTTTACACTGTTGTTTTTGGGTCCATCTTGAAAGGTCTATGGTTGTTATCGTTACTTTCACATTATGTCTATAACTCAATATATTAAGACCCAAACGATACGTTGGACCAAAAATAATGCATCATGTCATGGATTTATAATGGTTCAGACAGTTTAATTACATGTCAAATCGATGACATAATAATTAATTCAAAATATTATTTTTTATAATTTTTAATCAATTCTCCAACGTATCAATTTTGATGAATTAATTGAATACGTTGAACAGGCCAGTTATATAACTTAAAAAAACACTAATGGTTGATTTTTTTAGAAAGGAGAAGGAAAATATATTTTCCGTAACACATATCTTTTGAAAAAATTGCTTTTACCTTTACTTGTAATATTTTATATGATTCAATAGAAGAAAAATTGTATTGCTTGGTTGATAAAGTAGCTGATTATGATTATGTAATTGTTCTATTTTGATTTTGAGCATTTTGAGCACTTTTCGTTCTTATAGTTTCTCTTTAAATTCAAAAATAGCTACCTACTCTCTATTTAGTCTTAGTTGTTGAACTTGATATAAACTATACACGCATGATGTAATTTGTACTACCATCTTTTGGCTAACACAAATATACAATTTCAGAAAAAATTTCCTTCTGCCAAGAAGCAATGATTAAAGATAAATAGGTAATGGAAAGTGGGGATTGTGCATGTGTGGGAATAAACTATTTCCAACAGTAAGCCAAAATAAAACTATCTTGAAATCTGTAAAAATCATCTCGAAACTCATAAAACCCATCTCGAAATTCATAAAAACTATATCGGAAGCTGTAACTCCTTTTTCTTAACGAATTTTCTAACCACACACATTGTTGAACCACATTTTATAGAATCCATATAGAATATCCCTCTTTCCAATGTGATAATGGTAAGCTTTGGAATGGGGTTGTAAGTAGAAACTCTAAAATGGAAACTTTCTCAAAAGGGTAGCTGAATGTCCAAACTGCTTATTTGGAATGACAGTAGACTCTTTTAAAGGTGGTTTTTTTAATGGTGATTTAATGAGATACATTTGTGAGAATAATTTCACAATTTTTTTCCAGAGCAGTTTTATAATTTTTTTAAAAATCTGATTGGATAATTGTTCTAGAAAATTACATTTGTAAATAAGCATGCTGAGGCCGGAATGAGATGCTTCAATGAGAGCTAAGGCTTCAAATAGAGAAAAATTCATTGACTGAAATGGAAAGAATACCCCAATTTTTCAAAACAAAAACTAAAAAAAAAATGAAAAAACGAAAACAAGAAAACAACTAAAAATTATTTTTGTTTTTTAGTTTTTAAAAACGTGTTCCTTTTTTTTTTAAAAAAACACTTTCTAAAAAATTATACTATAAAATTTTTTATTTTACTGTTTTTAAACAAAAAAAATTATTTCAAACCAAGGAAACAAACAGACCCTTAATGTCCTTTTCTCCTCGGGTTTCTCTCTGATCCCCCAGTAGGGAAATGTTACCACCGATTTAATTGATTCCTTTCCTTAAAAACTATTTTTTAAAATGATTTACAAGGTAAGTATATGAAATCAGTTTTATATTGATTTACACAAACGTATTTTTTTAACACTCACTGTTCATACTCTCTTTTTTTTCAATGAAGCGTGTGTTGATAACGCCATGTTTGAGGTCAACCTTTTTTTTTCGCTACAATGTTTGAGGTCAACTTTTGTCATGCAGGGTTATTTTCCCAACCAGACTATGCATCAGACCCTTGAGCAATGAATTCTCTTTGCTGGCAAAGAAAAAACAATTTTATCCCGTACAAGCATTTATATGTATGATATTTTTTTAAGCATATATATTCTTTCATTCAAAACAATATTTTTGACCAACTTTTTAACATTAAATGTGAATACTTTTTCTAACGGGAATTCAAACTTTAATTCAATACGTTATGAACGATTAACTCCTTTAACAAGACCCCAACCCGTTGGTTATACATGTGATATTAAATTCCATTGAGTCAATTGGACTTTTGCTTGGGTCCGATTAGATACAAAATTCGATTTCAATAGGGTTCTTATCACAGTGACATACTGACATGAAACTTCCTATCAGTTAGAGGGCACAAATAACCTTAATTACAAGTTATAACCCCAAAATATACAAAGCTAGGACATAACAAACATTCATCTTGCATATAAATAAAAATCCAAATAAAAGATGCATATAAGTACAATAAAAAAAATATTAAAATTGAAAATTTTGCTTCTAAAAATAAATAGAAATATTGGTCCATTTATTTAAAACTCCAACATCAGAATACATGCCAGAGTCATTATAAATTGCAGTCCGGCAAAATTGGAGTTCTCACACAAGTTCCCTCTAATATTTTGTTGATATGTTTCATCTTCTTTTTTTTCGCGCAGGAAAAACATGCGAATTAGATCGAACATGTTTGTTTGCGACAACAATGACCCAGAAAAAGGATCTGCTGAATGGTGAATCCAACCATCATTAGTTGCGCACAAATCAATGTATACGACATTTACATTAAAGATAGAAAATATCAATAAATTCTAACAAATATATAACGTCTAATCAGATCCTTGATCTCAATGAAAGAAATGACACTACAAAAAAAAGACAACAAACCATCTTTTCTCCAAACATGGTGAGAAAGGCTCTCATTCTGGGTCCATGACTTTACCCCTATTAGGCTCTTTGTAGTCTACATTTCATAGTACTAAGTACGGTAACAATAATAAATTTTATTCCACTAGTTGAGGTAACCTATACAAATCACATAATATCGTGTGCTCTATTAACAACAAACTCTCATGAACAAAATGCTATTTGATCCCTTCAATTTAATTAAAAGACGTTCAGCCCATTGCTCTAGAATAGCAGGGGAACCATACCAAGGTTTCAACTCATCATCTGAATCAACAGGTGAGTGATAAACCCCATCCAAACCAGTGTTGACGGCACCCTCAAGATGGACTGATACTTCTGGCACCACGCCATCACCCCATACATCTGCCTGCCCACAGACCTGACAAAATCTCATGGCTTCAGTCATTGATAATTGATCAGGAGCAACATGACAATAAAGAATCCATGACACATTTGGAAACATCATTGGAATCATGATGAAGTGTTACTGTGAAATAATTCAATCACTTTTTTGTACCCAGTCCAACAAAGCGAGTGCAAAATGTCGTAGTAATAGGTGGATAATTTCTTGAAGCACTAATAACAGCAGCTTCAGGAACTGGCTGAGAACCATTTATGGGAACCACAGACTCAATTTTTTCATTTGACTGGCCAAAAAACTGAGCCCCTTCAATATATCTGCATATAGCTGTACTTAATTAAAATCCATATGATCAATCACTCTTTTGGCTTCGACCATTGAAGTTACACTGAAGATAGTAAAGATATTGACCTCGTTAATAATATTTTTGGCAATGTCTTCGTCCCATGAACTCCAAAATTTGCCACCAAAATAGATGCCTCAAGATTTTAGATCATCATGATGAATTAAACCATAAGTATAATTCCTAACTAAAACGCAACGAATCAAGGTCCTGTTGGTCTTTTAAGTTTCAAAAACTATTGGTTCACTAACACAGTCAAATACTTCAGAATCCATATGTATTTGAAAATACATCAAGGCACATTTGTCGGCACATCTGATATGACAGTTTGTGCCCCTCACATAAGATTCCATCTAATATTTTGTTAATCTTTTTCATCTCTCTTTGCACAGCAAAAACAAGGGAATCGTAATATCATATCGGGAAAAAAAACAAATGGTCATATCAGATGTGAATATCACAGCAAAAACTCAAGCATGTAGTAAAGAGCTTGAATGAGCTTTATTTATATCATTTTCGTACTTGAATTTTCAGAGTTTTTGATTCAATTTTAGCCCTTCATAACCCTTCTTGTGTTTAATTTGAGATTTAGAGCTGTTGATCTGGATTAGCGTGATTTTGGCTGCATCTGCCATGAATAATGATATAATTGTGCTCAAATTCCATCATGAGCAAATGATACTGCAAATGTTTGCTATTTCATTTCAAGAACTCTAGTTAAAGAGGAGGAAGCAGCTTTGGAAAGTTCACCACGGCGCAATTCATAATTTGCCGTGGCCAAAGTTCAATCAGACCAGCATGAAATCTCGGGAGAGGTTCGCCGCAGTGAATATCACGTAGCATCACGAGATTATGCTCCAAAAGGAAAATAAACTCGACCTGCCTTCTTGGATCCGACCCTGGACGATTTGTGTAGCCTAATTAGATTGAGAAAGGAGACGGAGAGGGGAGGCAGAGAACACACACACTTCCATTTTCTCTCATCTTCTACACACTCAACCCTAATTCTCATCCATATTCCATTCCTAATCAATTCATGCATCCTCAATCATCTATTCGGAGTCCGATTTTACACCATATGAGTAGCTGAGCATCTCCCATCCTCTTGAAGATGAAGATAGCCTGAGTTTGAAGTTTCAAAAGGGGAGTATTAGTTTTTAATCTGTATTTATGTTATAGATTACTTGGTTTCTGAGTTAGAACTTGTAATTTGTGTGTAGATACTTGGTCTTGGTCGAGCCAAACTTGAATTACTTGTATATTGAACTTGTTTTGTGTTTGATGTGGTAGGATGAAGTCTCATCCCTACTTATTCAATGAAATCTTCGTTGTTCTCTTCTATCTTCCTAGTTGTGCTTGATTTTAGAGGCAATGTTGCTTTGAGTTGAATTTTGCACTTTGCGATTTCCATACACACACTTAGTGTTTTTAAAGGGTTTCATGGAATAGAGTTTATTACATGGAATTTCTGACCCAGCGAGTTGTTGGGGTTTTCATTATGAAACTTAGTGTGAAACTAATACTTTCCCTAATCTTTTGCGAACTATGGAGACCTAATTCATTTTCAAGAGGAAATCCATTATCAAACGCTTTTACACTTCAATTTTGTCTTTTTTGTTTTACCCAAAGCAAAAATACCAAAAAGAAATTTTATCTTGTAATTAATTTTAGGTACATAGGACATTTTGAATCAAAAGCGGTTTTCATTTGCATCACAAATATAATCTCAAGCTAGTAAATATTGGTACGCAATCCTTGGAAATCACAAATATTTTGATCCATTTCCATTGCATTACGATGATCAAGAGTTTTATCACGTGTACCACTGGGTAGGATCAAAAAATGGCACCGTTGCCGGGGAGCTAAGTGCCATTAGTTTGCTAAATTGTGATTTTGTTTGTTTGTTTTGCATTTGTGTTTGTTTCAATTCTGCATTTGTTTATAGTATAGGATTCACTTGTTCATATCATAGCATTAGCATTTTAGGAAATATAGTTAGAGTAACCAGTTTTCAGCTGCATTCTGCATAATTTTCTCATTTTTGCCGTGACCAATCTCTATTTTCACCGCGGTGAATTCCACAGAGAAACACCTTCTAGTGTGTAGTGCGCTGCGACTAAAGTTGAGTTTCGTCATGGCGTAACTTGTATTTTTAACGAGAGATTTCTCTCGGGTGTTCATCGTTGCGACCAAAGTATAATTTTGCAGTGGCCAAAAAGTTGAATTTTAACATGTTTACCCTCTCAGGTACTGTTTGCCGCAACGCAATATTACTTTAGCCACGGCCAAAATTTCTTTTTTACACTCCATCAACTTGTTTCATTTCATTTTCAGTACATACATACACTTCAATCATATATATCTTTCATACATACTCATTGATACACACACCCCCCCATTCCATTCATTTTTGAAGTGTGTTTTAAGTTGTTTTAGTTTGCTCCTGCCTTGATTTTTCCTTTGTATGCCCAAAAAGAATCAACTAGAACCTTATAATCCCAAGAATGAAATGACATTGAGGGAGAGACGTAAGGCTCACAGAAAAAAGAGAAAGGCAAGGTAGTTAGAGAATTAGGTATAGAAGTAGGAGAGTCTAGTATAGGAAAAGTCGATAGTTTAGGAAATTTTGTAGAGAATACCATGTCTGATAATCAACCCAACTCCTAAAACCAAAACGTAAATGAAAATCAACCGGGGAATGGTAATAGGAGAAATGGTGAAGATGAGAGAATAGGAGAAAATAATGGAAATATTAGAAGAAGGACTATTAGGAAAGCTATAACCTCTGATGTGAATTATGATCCATTTACTGCTGCTTGCCCTAATTATGATGTTAATTTTGAGATTAAAGGATTACTAATTAATTCTCTTCCTAAATTTCATAGCTTGCCAAGAGAGGATCCATACATCCATTTGCAATCATTATCAATGATATGCCAGAATATGAAACCAGTTGGAGCCTCACTTAACAAAGTACAGTGGAAAGTGTTCCATCTATTATTGGAAGGGAAAGGAATGGTTCATAAGTTTTCCAAGACACGTGGCCAACACATATCAGAGCTGGGGTAACCTAAGGAAAGCTTTTTGGAGAAGTATTTTCCAGCATCAAGAACATGATCCATGAGAAAAGAGATCTATTATGCACACCAAGAGTTTGATGAGTCACTGTATGATTACTGGAATATGTTTCAAGATCTTCTTTCCCGATGCCCCCACCATCAAATCCCTGATGAGCAACTAGTTCATTATTTCTATGATGGGTTGAAAAGTCAAGAGAAAGGAGTGCTAGATGCAGATGTGGAGGATCATTGATAAATTTGACTGCCGAAGAAGCTTGGGAACTTATAAAGAAGATGACTTTGAACCACCAACAATATAGTGTGAGAGACGCTAGGGCTGCCCATAAGATTGGAACTTCAAGTGCACATATTAGGTGAATGGAAACCCTAGAATCAAAGGTGGATTCTTTAGAGAGTAAACTCACATCCCAATTGTCTCTAATTACTGTTGAGTTGAAGAGCTTAAACACAAACAAAACCCCACCATCCATGGATTTAGCTGCTCCAAGTTGTGAGACTTATGGGTCAGTGATGCATATATCAAGTTTCTGCCCAAGCTGATTTGAAGATGTATCCATAATGTATCAATGGAGACCGAACCAGAGATGGGATCCCTACTCCAACACTTATAATGAAGGGTGGAAATCAAACCCAAAGTTTAGTTGGAGAGGTGAAGAAGCCAGTAGCCAAAGATTTCAAAGAAATGAAAGAGTTGGGCTATCTAGCTCCAACATACAAAATAACCAGTAAGCCTCGAGTGTACCACCGAAAGAGGATACAAATCAGCTACTTCAAAATATGCTGATGCTACTCAAGGAGGAGAATGCTTCCACCACTAATCAGTTTAACTCAATTGCCTCACTTATTCAAAAGGATTATTCAAAGAATGACGCAAGGTATGCCTCTTTGGAGAAGAGGATGGAGCAATGGTAGACAAAAATAGAAAATTTAAACTCCTTTGTCACTCAACTCTCGAATAACTTGAGTAAACAACAAGCAAGGAGTAGTGGCTCTATACCTTCGAATGCTGTCATTAATCCCAAAGGATTAAATGAAATAAATTTGAGGAGTGGAAGGCAAGTGAGATTTGATGATGAGAAAGAAGAAGATAATAGAGAAGAAGCAAGTGAATGTGAAGAGTTGCCATAAACTGCTGCAAGAGGGAAGAAGAGTGAGAGCGCAAAAGAGGAAGCATTACTTTTTAAGGGAAAATCTGCCTCATAAGAAGAAGAGGAAAGAATGGCTTCAGAGCAAGAGACCAAGAGCACCAATAAGAAACGAAGCAAGCATGGTTCTACCTCATCCAAAGGTAAAGAGGTAAACATTGATGAACTCCCTTTTCCTAATTCATATTTAATGAGTAAGAAACTTGCAGAAAAGAAACATGAAAATGAAGTTTATGATTTGTTTAGCAAAGTAGAGGTTAATATTCCATTGTTTGACTTGGTAAAAATAGTCCCCACATATGCTAAATACTTAAAAGACTTGTGCACCAATAAGAGAAAATTTAGACCAAATGAAAGGGTCCAAGTAAGCTCCAATGTTTCAGCCCTGTTTAAACCACAAATCCAGTAAAATGTCAAGACCCTGGATCTTTCACTATCCTTGCACTATAGGTAAAATAACCATAGAGGGAGCCTTGCTAGATCTAAGGGCTGCAATTAATGTGATGCCTAAATCTGTTTATCAAGCTTTGGGGGTCAAAACTTGAAGCCTACATCTGTAGTACTCCAATGAGTGGATAGAACAATTAGGTATTCGGATGAGGTTGTATAAGATATTTTAGTAAAGGTTAAGGACTTAGTTTTTCCTGTTGACTTCTATGTGCTTGATATGTCTAAAGAATCCATGAGTGAGTCCACCTTAATAATGGGCAGACCCTTTTCAAGGACTGCTGATACTATTATTAGCATGAAAGAGGATAGCATATCAATGGAAGTGGAAGAAAGTAAGATCCAATTTAATATGCATGAATCTATGAAACATCGATATGAGAACTATTCTTTGTTGAGTGTTAATGCCATTGATATTGCTATTGATGATGCGTGTGCTGAATTGGAAATGGAAAATGAACTTGTATGTTCACACCATTTATCATATGCATCATTTGCTAAAAAAGATTTAGAAATTCCTTTTGAACCCCCTGAGCCACATTATGCTCTTGTAAAACGATTGAAACATGTACTTATATTATATCGATCAATAGCATGCTTTCCATGCCATACACACATTCTGTGAATGTCATCGATGAGTGCATGAATGCCTTAACCTATATAAGCAGTGATGACACCTTCGGGAGAGGTATTTCATTTGGTTTTGCAGGATCATTAAGGACTTCGACTGAGCCAATTGTACCAATGCATGCTTCACTTAGAAATATAAAAGATGAGCATGTAGACATCGACGAGACTCGTAAGCCGCCATGATTCCCAGGTTGTTTCTTTCCCTCATGTAATCATTTACTGTGATGTTGTTATGACTGCTTTCCTTCAAGTGTGGGGAAGGAACCTCTCCAGTAGGATTAGTTGTTTTTCTCTTTTAGGGTAATTTTGAATTCAATAAACTCCCTTGTTTTGAAATTGATCTATCTTTATGAGGTTTATGCTGGAAAAGGGTCTCGCTTGTTGTGCTTGAGCATGTGCTTAATGTGTAGTTGAAGTTCTATGATTGGCTGTTGGTTTGACATCTTGTGTTTTGTGTTTCATCTCTATATTTTTCTTCTCTGTGATGTTTCGCCGTGACGAAATAATATGTTCACTGCGGCCAAACTTGTTGTCTGTTGAGTCTGACCTCTCGAGAAGTGTTCGCCGCGATGAACTTTGTTTTTCGCCGCGGCCAACACCGAGACCTTTCGCCTTCTGAGATTTTTCAATGTGATCAAGAATTGGTTTCGCCACGGTAGAAATTGTGTTCTTTTGTCTCCTGCCAATCTTTTCTTTTAAGTTCCATTTCGTTATTTCATACGTTCGCTGTCAATTTCTACTCTCTACTGTCGCCATCCGTGTATTTCTCCTTTTGCCACCGTAATCCTTTTGTTTCTACGCATCACTACCATTCCGTTATCTAGAGTAAGTGATTTAACTCTTTCATCTTCCATTCCATTTTGTTTTCTTTCAAATTCTGTTTAATGTTTTTTTGCCGCTGTCGCTGTTTAAGTTTTGTGATTTTCGCTATGATGAAAAAGAGGATTCACCACAATGAAATTCATATTTTGTTGTGACTAACCCTAATTTTCACCTGTATTGACTTGTGTTTTCATTGTTTTTCTTTTTGATTTGTCGTGTTGAGCTAGTAATCATTCCTAGGACTAAGACCCCTAATGTAGTAGACCACCCTAGCCTTGACCTCGGACCATCACAGTCCTTCGAGGACATCCTCGAGCTTACTTAGAAGCATTCTTTGGTTAAGGAACACTCATTCCCTTTAACACCTGATGACCATCCTTTCATTCGTCGATTGATTGAGTCTGGCCTTACCGGCCTTATTCGTAGTGTACCCAGGGGAACCTCGCATTCATCCACCATTTTTACGCCATTTGCCGCCATAAGTCTGCTTTTTTTATCTATTGTCAAGGAAATATCATGTGGCATGTGATTAGTTGTCATACCATCCGCACCCACTTCACTTTACCCACTGCTGAGAGTCATCATTCCATTCAGTTCATGAGCCAGTTCCCAGTGGACGCTATTGCCGAGACTCTGTGTCTACTTGGTATAGGTTGGCATATCCCTCGTAGGTCTGATATGTACATTCACTATTTCGAGTGCCATCCTAAGACGAAACCCTTTATCCACTTAGTTTGCAGTAACATCCTCCCACTAGCCACTTAGCGAACCTTACGAAGAAGCAGGCCATCTGCATTTACATGTTGATGCAGGGGATCAACTTCGACGTATCCACCCTTATATACTCTAGCCTTCATGATGTCGTCCTCACTTCTAAAACCACAAAGGCCATCATCTTCCCGTATCTCATTTCCGATATGTTCGCTGAGGTGGAGGTCCTAAAGTACCTTGAGGACCCTGCTTTTATTTATGAGAATATCCGTCAAGCTCCCGCACCTAAGCCTGAGCCTTATATTGACATAAACAATCTATTGGCTGAGGATCAGAAGGCTTCAGCACCCCATGCACCAGACGTTCACCCTACACCACCAGTCCCTGCCATCCTAGAGAGCCTGGCTGCTGAGTTCTAGCAATTCAGAGTTGCATTCGAGAGAGAACGGAGGTATCGTAAGAGGATGGACGCCTTGCTTGTGGAGAGTTTGCATTTCCAGCTGCCTCAGGATGAGGATGATCCTAGTGGTGCAGAACCTTCAGGAGCCGGACCATCTAGAGAGGGTGGAGCAGTGGAGGGAGCTGAGGAGGAAGAGGCTACTGCAGAGGTTAATTCTGAGGGTGACTCAGCTATGCAGGGGGATGACTAGTTTTTCATTTCTTTTCTGTTGAATTTTGATACAGTTGTACTAGATGTTTGTTGTGGATTTTATTCTTACAGCTATATATATATGGATGTTTCCTATGTTGTTTTTCTGAACTCCGTTGCATGCTTGCATGATGTCCTATGTTGCATGCGAATTCCACGCTTTCTTTGTGATTAAATCTATCCCTTCCAATCATTGAGTACAATGTTTGATTTAAGTGTGGGTGACGAGCGAACTGTTAATCGCCTTGATCCGCGTCAAATATTTTAACCGAATTAATGTAGTAAAGTACCAATCCGGGTCGTTTTCACTTTGAGGAGCCGAAAATGAAATTAAATCCTAGTAATTAAATGTGAGTAATTTAAACGGAAAATTAATTCAGGGAAATTTCATGTGAATATGATGAATTGAACTAAAATTAAAACAATTCTTTTTTTATATTTTTGGATATGAAAACAAGTGAAACAAAAGAAAATAAATGAAATTCGAATGACCGATGATGGAAATTAATTCTCCAACTCAACAACGCAGGCAATCATCACTTCAATAGATATGGGAGTTAAAATAATGAATTAAAGAATTATAATTAAGCTTTAATCCAACAACCGAGCCATCTCAAATTGCCACAAAATATTCTCCAAACTTCCAATTTACTAACTGCCACCAGAATAGTAAAGAGGAATTAAGGATAATAAAACCACTGCTTAATTGTAACTCTTAAATTCAAATAATAGAATTAAAGCTAGCAAAAGATTATTTGATCCAAGATTCTAAGCCACCTTAGAAAATCACAAAATATTCACTCTAAATTGAATACAATGTGATACCACAACATCATATTTGAAATTAAAGTTATAATAAGTCCAATATCAATTGCCAAACAATAATTTCAGTCACAATAATCTCCAAAATAAATCATATTAAATAATAAAAGTGTTCCAATAATTTGAGAAACTATCCTAAGACCTAGGAATTGTTAAACAATTATTGGATAAGAAATTAAAGCAACTAAAAACTCCTTTTTGAAAACTCAAGTTCATGCCATTGTTGTTGAATTAGAGAATCATAAACTTAGCCAAAAATTGCCATGGAGCATTCAAGAAACCCAAGTGCTACAGCCATCATTTTCTTCTCTGCACAACGATGGATGATGGGCGTTGGATGAATGGAATGAAGGAATGCCTCTGTGCTGTCTGTGGCTGACCGAGAGGAATGAATAAATCAGTCCTCCTAGCTGCTGCCTCCTCCCTATGAGAATGGAATAGATGGAATATATAGTGGTGGCCGAGTGTGTGGAATTGGTTGATAATGCGTGATGGATTCAATTATCCAGCCTGGCCGATGAATTGAGGTATGGGTTTGGAATGATGAAATTGAATGAATGAAATCTCATGTGTGCTATCCGAATGTTGGAGCTGTCGGTGCTATAATGAATGGGAAGTGGCTGATGCAAAAGAGTAATGGCAAGGGGGATGAATGTCTGTGACGCATGATGAATGAGGAGATGGCGTGATGGGATTATGAGCTGGATAAATGATTTGCTGAACTTCCAGTGGGATATGGCGCAATGAATGGATAAATGAAGAATAAAGAAGTGTGTGAGAGGAGAAGCATATGCGTGCACGTGGTCCTTTATGTGACTAAGGAGAAAAATGAAGGTATGGGCCTTTTGGTGGGTGAATTAATGGTCTCCAAGTGGCTAGTGTGTTGTGCGTTGGAATGGTTGGAATATGAATGGAGGTGTGTGAGTAATAATGGATTAATTGGAGAAGGAATGATTTGGGGAGGTAGTGGCTGTTGGAATAATCGAAGAGATCAAAATAAAATAAAAAAATGGGAGGTAATGATGTGGTTTGCCAAGATGGAGACAATTGGAATAATGGAGAATGAATGAATGGGTCCCAAGTAGTTAGCTTCTTTCTTATTTTGTGTCGATGGATTGTCAATAAAATTCTTCCAATAATTCCTACAATGACAATTGATTTTGAGAAGCATTTAAAAATCAATCATTTAATAAAATGATTAAAAAAATACGGCTATTTAATATTGATTAGATCTAATTTCACACAATTGCCATTAATCAAATTAAATGCATTAGAACCCAATAAAAGCCCAATAATAGGATCAAAATTCTCCCAAAATGATACAAATTCACTTGACAAAATATTATTAATTCAGTGGGGGATTTAGGATTTAAGTTTCCAAGCAATATCTTGATTTTAAAATGCAAGAGGAATTTTTGAAAATTTTTGAAAGGTTAAATGTTGGGCCATTTTGAAAACTTTGGAAATTTTCAAGTTTCTTAAACTTTCTGTGACAATTTTTTATTTTCCAGAGGTTATGAACTGCAATTTTTGCTCTCAGAAGTTTTCACCATGGCGTAAGTTTTTAAAATAAAGCAATTCACCTCTCGGGTGAGTTTCACCGCGACAATCTTATGAGTGCGCCACGGCAAAACCACTTGCATGGGAAGTTGATAGACAATGATTTTGAAGTTGATGCATGATTTTGAAGGATAAAAGTTTTTGGTTAATTGCATTTTTCAAGTTATTAGCAAACGATAAGCGTAGACACGGTTTGAAATTAACTCTTTGCATTTTTAGTTCTTGAGACTACTTAATTGAGACATTAGCCTTGTCGTGAGGATAATTGTGCCTAATTTCATTTGATTAGTGTGGGTATGTCTTGATTTGTAATCTCTTTAGAAGTTGTCTTGATTCTTAATCAAAGCTTTATTATCCAATATTTTGTGAAAATGATAGGGGCATTCATTCCAAAACCATTCATTTTGCCCAAACACAAACCCTTCATAACTTTACCATTGTCAACTTTTTGATCATTCACTCTTGAAAACTAGCGTTTGGAAACTACATTCTTTATATATGCAAGCATGTTTTGATCAAATTGTGGTCCATACTATTTGTCATTCTTATATAAAAAATAAAAAATAAAAAGAAAAAAAGGGAAAAGAAGAAGAGAAAAGTAATATATTGTTTGAATATATATTTCTCTAAAGTCTTGCAAAAGTATTGACATGATTAGATTCCTTTGGTGCTGTGTATTCAAGGATTTCCTTTCATCATTCCACTTCATTAGTTGCCGTCCTCGTCATACATTTTAAACCTTAAAGCCCTCTTGATTCACATTATATTGATCTTGTGGTGGAGAGGTAGAATAATTACAAACCTATGGTAGAGATTTAATTAAGGAGACCATGAGTAAAATTATCCTTACCTAGCCTAGTGAGCTAAGAGAAAAACATTTATACCTTTGGAGAGGAAGTCTTTTTATTCATTCTCTTGAATTGGACTCTCTCAGGGATCGATTTACTATTGTCTCTACCATTATCCTTGTTAATGCCATGATAAATGTTTTTACTAAATTCTGTAGTCCTGGACTCATGAGGATACATTCTTGATGTATTGATCATTTTAAAGTTTTTTTAAAAGCTTTGTCCAGGAGTATAAAGGTTTAAGTGTCAGGGAATTTGATTGAGCTTTATTTATACCACTTTCGTACTTGAATTTGCAGAGTTTTTGATTCAATTTTAGCCCTTCATAACCCTTCTTGTGCTTAATTTGAGATTTAGAGTTGTTGATCTGGATTAGCATGATTTTGGGTGCATCTGCCATGAATAATGATATAATTGTGCTCAAATTCTATCATGAGCAAATGATACTGCAAATGTTTGCTATTTCATTTCAAGAACTCTAGTTAAAGAATGAGGAAGCAGCTTTGGAAAGTTCGCTGCGGTGCAATTCATAATTCACTGCGGCTAAAGTTCAACCAGACCAACATGAACTCTCGGGAGATGTTCATCGAGGCGAATATCGTATAAAAGCACCAGATTTTACTCCAAATGGAAAATAAACCCGACCCCTTATTGGATCTGACACTAGACGGTTAGTATAGCCTAATTAGGGTAAGATTGAGAAAGGAGACAGAAAGAGGAGGCAGGGAACACACACTTCCATTTTCTCTCATCTTTTACACACTCAACCCTAATTCTCATCCATATTCCATTCCCAATCCATTCATGCATCCTCAATTATCTATTCGGAGTCTGATTCTGCACAATATGAGTAGCTGAGCATCTCCCATCCTCTTGAAGATGAGATAGCCTGAGTTCGAAGTTCTAAAAGGGGAGTATTAGTTTTCCATCTGTATTTATATTATGGATTACTTGGTTTCCGAGTTAGAACTTGTAATTTATGCGTAGATAATTGGTCTCGGTCGAGCCAAACTTGGATTACTTGTGTATTGAACTTGTTTTGTGTTTGACGTGGTAGGATGAAGTCTCATCCCTATCTATTCAATGAAATCTTCGTTGTTCTCTTCTATCTTCCTAGTTGTGCTTGATTTTAGAGGCAATGTTGCTTTGAGTTGAATTTTGCACTTTGTGATTTCCGTACACACACTAAGTGTTTTTAAAGGGTTTCATGGAATGGAGTTCATTATATGGAATTTTTGACCAAGCGAGTTGTTGGGGTTTTCATTACGAAACTTAGTGCGAAAACTAATACTTTCCCTAATTTTTTGAGAACTATGAGGACCTAATTCATTTTCACGAGGAAATCCATTATCAAACGCTTTTACACTTCAATTCTGTCTTTTGTTTTACCTAAAGAAAAAATACCAAAAAGAAATTTTATTTTGTAATTAGTTTTAGGTACATAGGGAATTTTGAATCAAAAACGGTTTTCATTAGCATCACAAACATAATCTCAAGCTAGTAACTATTGGTATGCAATAGCTCTATAGAAAACGACCCTGGGGTTGCACCCTAAATGCAATCCTTGGAAATCACAAATATTTTGATCCATTTCCATTGCATTACGACGATCAAGAATTTTATCATGTGTACCACTTACTCACAAGCTATAGTGTAATCCTTGGAAATCACAAGTGTTTTAATCCGTTTCCAAGGCTTTAACAACGATAAATTTATACTGTCAATCCTGGCCGGATAAAAAATGGTGTCGTTGCCAGGAAGCATGAGCAACTAGTTTAGGCTATCTTATGCTATTGTTTGCTGTTTTTGCATTTTCACTAGCTCTAATTTTGCATCTGTTTATGGAATAGGTTTGCGTTGTTCATAGCATACATTGAGATTTTGGAAATACAAACAAAGATACCGGTTTTCATCTGTATGCTGCACTTTGTTTTTCGTCGCGGCCAAACTTTGATTTTAAGTAGGAACACCCTCTCGGGTATAGTGTGTCGTGGCTAATTTTAAATTTTGCCACTGCATAATTTTGACCATAAGCTGTGCAACACTCTTGGGTGTTGTTCACCGTAACGCAATTTAAACTTCGCCGCAGCCACATTTCTGTTCCTCACTTTATTTATCCATTCCATTTCATTTTCAGTATATACACACTCATCATACACACTCATACACACACTTGCATCCGTCCATTCCATTCTTTTTAACATGAATTGTGAGTTGCAAGTCAATTTTGTTTATCCTTATCCTTGACCTACCCTTGTATGCCCAGAAAGACCTTAATCTCACCTTACAATCCTAAAATTGAGAGAACATTGAGAGAGACATGTAGGGAACAGAGAAAAAAAGGGAAGAGCAAGGTAGTAAAGGAAGTATATTTTAGTTTAGGAGATTCTAGTCAAGTAGAAGTATGTACCTTAGGAAATCCTTCGATAGAGAGAGTGATGGCTAAAAACCAACAGAACCCCCAGGACCAAAATATGAATGAAAACTAGCCGGAGAATGGTGGTAATGGGATAAATGGTGAAGGAGAGCGAATGGGGGAGAATAACATAAACAATAGAAGAAGAACGATTAGGGAAGCCACGACTTCTAATGTGAATTATGATCCGTTTACTGCTGCTTGCCCTAATTATGATGTCAATTTTGAGATTAAGGGATTGCTCATTAACTCTCTTTCAAAATTTTATGGCTTGGCCGGGGAGAACCCCTACATCCATATGCAATCATTGTCAATGATCTGCCAAAGTATGAAACCGATAGGAGCTTTGCTTGATCAAATGTTGTGGAAGGTGTTCCATCTTTCTTTGGAGGGGAAAGTAAGGGAATGGTTCATAATTCTCCCAAGACATGTGGCGAATGCATATCAGAGCTGGGGGAACTTGAGGAAGGCATTCTTAGAAAAATATTTTTCGGCCTCCAGAATATCATCAATGAGGAAGGGAATCTATTCAGCACGCTAAGAGTTCAATGAATCTCTATATTACTATTGGAATAGATTCTAAGTCCTTCTCTCCCGATGCCCTCATCATTAAATTCTAGACGAGCAGCTTGCGCAATATTTCTATGATGGGTTGAAGAGTCAAGAGAAAGGCATGTCAGATGTAGTCACTAGAGGTTCATTAATAGATTTAACTGCTCAAGAGGCATGTGAACTTATCAAGAAGATAGCCTTGAATCACTAACAATACAGTGTGAGAGACACTAGGGCAGTCCATGAACCTAGAGCTTTAAGTACACACAACAGAAGAATGCACACCCTTGAATCAAAAGTTGACTTATTGGAGAGCAAAGTGACATCTCAACTATCTCTCATTATTGCTGAGCTGAAAAATTTGAATGTGAGTAGACCACAACCATATATGAATCTAGATGCATTAAGTTGTGAGACTTGTGGATCTATTATGCGTATTTCAAGTGTTTGCCCTAGTCGATATGAAGAAGTTTCGGCTATGTACCAAGAGAGACCAAACCAGATATGGGATCCCTACTCAAACACTTACAATGAAGGGTGGAAGGCGAACCCTAAATTCAACTAGAGTGGTGAAGAAGCTAGTAAGACAAATATATTCCAAAGAGTGGAGGATCTGGACCATCTGGTTCCAACATACCACCTGACCAACAAGCCTTGAGTGTACCACAAAAAGAGGACGTGAACCAGCTCTTGCAAAATATGTTGATGTTGCTCAAGAAAGAGAAAGCTTCTACCGCCAACCAGTTCAATTCAATTGCCTCTCTAATTCAAAAAGACTCCTCAAAGAATGATGAGATGTATGCCTCCTTGGAGAAGAGAATGGAGTAGTGGGAAACGAAAGCTAAGAACTTAATCTCCTTTATCACTCAACTCTCAAACAATTTGACTGAACAACAAGGAGTGGTGGCTCCATCCTTTTTAACACTATAATTAATCCTAAGGGCCTTAATGCTATTAATTTGAGAAGTGGGAAACAAGCTAAATTCAGCAAGGAGGAAGTAGAGGAGAAAGAAGGAGAGAACATAGAAGGAGAAGACCTTTCACACCCAACCATAACAAGAACGAATGGCGAGAGGGCTAAGGAGGAAGCAATACTGTTGAGAGGAGAAGAATCATCCTCACACATGGAAGAAAGGAATTTGGCTTCTGAGCAAGGAACTAAACACTCAAAAGTGAACACTAATGGAAGCAAGCATGGACCTACCTCGGCCAAAGGTAAGGAGGTAAATATCAAAGAACTCCCTTTTCCCAATTCTTATTTGATGAGTAAGAAAATTGCTGAAAAGAAGCATGGAAAGGAAGTTTTTGATTTGTTTGGTAAGGTAGAGGTCAACATTCTGTTGCTTGACTTAGTAAAGAGAGTTCCTACTTATGCTAAGTACCGTAAGGACCTATGCATTAATAAGAGAAAGTTTATACCAAATGAGAGAGTCCAAGTGAGCTCACATGTATCAACCCTCTTTAAACCCCAAATTCCAGTTAAATGTCAAGACCCTAGATCTTTTACCATCCCTTGCACTATAGGCCAAATCACCACTGAGGGAGCGTTGTTAGATCTAGGGGTTGCTATCAATGTGATGCCTAAGTATGTCTATGAAGCTCTGGGAGTGAAAAACCTAAAATCGAATCTGTAGTGCTCTAATTAGCTGATAGAATAATTAGGTATCCTGAGGGGGTGATAGAGGATATTTTGGTGACAGGTAAAGGACTTAGTTTTTCCAGCTGACTTCTATGTGCTTGACATATCCAATGAATCTATTCATGAATCAACTTCACCGTAGTGAATATCACATATCAGTAACCAGATCGGTGTCTAAATGGAAAGAATAACCGACCCATGTCATGGATTCGACCCAGAACGGTTAAGAAACCCTATTTAGGGTAATTTTCGAAGAGAGTCCAGGGGGATGCAGCAACCACACCCTGAATCATCATTTTCATCTCTTCTCTCATATTCTCTCACATTCTCTCATCCACAACCCTAGCCACCACCTCCATTCTTCACTTCCAGACCATCATGCATCCTTGTTCCTCTACCAAGAGCACTGAGTGGCCCACTATGAGTAGCTAAACCTCTCCCTTCCTCTTATAGATGGAGAATGCCTGAATTCAAGAGCTTAAAAAGAGGAGTAATAGTTTCAATATGTATTTCTATTATAGATTATTTAGTTGCTGAGTTATGACTAGTAATTTGTACTTAAATACTTAGTTATGGTCGTACCAAACTTAGATTAATTTGTGTATTGATTTGCTTAGTGTTTGACTTGGTAGTTTAAGTCTCATTTCTACCTATTCAATAAAATCTTTGTTGCTCTCTTATCTTCCTAGTTGTGATAGATATTGGAGGTGATAATGTTTTGAATTGGATTTTTCACTCAGCAATTTCTTTGCACACACTAAGTATTTTTAAAGGTTTCATGGAATAAAGTTCATTGCATGGAATTTCAGACCTAGCTAGTTGTTGGGATTTTTATCACGAAACTTAGTGTGAAACTACTGCTCTACCTCATCTTTTTTGAGAACTATAATAGCCTAAACCATTTTCCAAGAGGAATTCATCATCAAATAGTTTTTACGTTTTACTATTCTGCTTTGTTGCATTCCCATAATCCAAAAACCCAAAAAGAATTTAGTTTTACAATTCCCGTTTCGATAAAGGTTTTACAATCAAAAACGGTTTTCATCTTTAAAGCGAACTTAATCACAAGCTAATCAAGCCATTTGCTTTTGAGGCTCCATAGAGAATGACCCTGGATTGCACCTTATAATGCAATCATTGGAAATCACAAGTGTTTTGATCCGTTTTCAAGGCTTTAACAACGATAAATTATACTGTCAATCTTGGCCGGATCACCATCCCAGCGAAGTCATCTGAGTTTAGATATATTTGTAGTCTCCTCTAAGTTGTAGATCTCCAAGATGTAATAATCTGAGTCTCTTCATCATCCTAAATGCTTCTGTCTGAAAATGCATTTTTTCACTTTGTGACATGTTCAAAGATAATCCCTCAATTACCTCTATTCCCTGCAAAAATAAAGGCACATTGAAATCAAAGTGTGTATTTGGGCCCTTTTGGTTTGTCAACAAGCAAAATATGAGACTACTAAATGAGTTTTAAAGTGTATAAAATAAGAAACGAAGCCAACTGGTATCTATGACCCACTAATTGATGCTCATTTTCGCTTCTTGCAATACTTGTTAACACGAAACAGTAAATGTTAGATATAAAAGTTCTTACCATGTTGTAATAAAGCAACAAGTCCATCCTCATGAAACCATACCCTACTTCTCTTACCAAGCTCATTTTGCAATTGTTCGCGTATTATTTCTCTTCCCATGCCCTACAGCAAACCATGCATGCCAAGCTTGTTCTTCTCATCAATGGTTACATACAAGGCTTCGATCCAAGAGGGTTTTGATTCCAATGTCAGCAAAAAATTCACAACCATTAAATATCTATTTCATATCATTTTTAGCTTCTTTTGTATCGTGTTATCAAGAATTTTTTTAAGTTTCTCCAATACATTCTTCCATTCTTCCACTTCTCTATCAAATACATACGATCCAAGGACTTCAAGAGCTAATGGAAGTCCCCCAAAGTACGCAACTATATTTCTTGAGAGTTCATTGAAATCTTCTCTAGGTCTCTCTTGTTTAAATGTATGCCAACTAAAAAGCTCAACAGATTCCCTTACATCCAAATTCTTCATTTTATAAACATGACAGTCCTTTTGAAGGAGTAGAAGTTGATTTCTAGTAGTGATTATTATTACTTCCCGTTTTATACAAGTCACGACTTCCAACTAAAGAATTTAGTTAGGTCAACTTATCCACATCATTAAGTACAACAAGTGCCTTTTTATGGCGAAGTCAATCCCTCAATGTGATTTTTCCTTAATCAATGATCTTTATCTTCATTTTTTGCTGTCTTGCATATGTCGGAAATAAGTTAGTTCTGTAAGTTCACTTCACTCTTTTCTTGATCCCAAACTTCTCTGATGTTTGGAAGGTAACTGTTACTCTAAAAAAATACCACCAATTTTATTATAAATGGTTTTGGCAATAGTTGTTTTGCCTATGCCCTCTATTCTCCATATCCCCACCATCAAAACTTCTTCATCGGATTAATGGTTTCGGAGCATTGTGATCTCTTCTTGAACACGACCATCCACTCCTATTGGGTGGTCAGCAACAAACAAGTCTTTCTTGTCCAATATATGACAAACAGTCCCAACAACTTTCACTTTTTCACTCTCGTCCCTGCGAATCATAAAAGCATAATAGGGAATAGGCATTAGATATATAAACACATAGGATTACAAATAAATTCCATATTTGGAAAGCTACATGTGTTTGGAGAAGAGGAGATGTTATGCATAAATAATAGATCAAAAGTGAAAAGACCTAGCTACTGGCGGCGATTACAAGAGAAAATATGTGATAAAACCCATTATTTAACTGCAAAGCAACATTCAGGTCACTGGGAGCACATTAATTAATGAATAACTATCGCACTTATTTTTGTGATTTAGAATAAGGAAGGGAATAAGTGAGAAGATAACGCAGAGAGACAGAGGATCAAGGAGAATTAGGCATCCAAAAAAAGAAGTTTTAAGGCGTGATTATAGATCCATAAACTTAAGTTTTTTTGCCAAACCATCCTTAAGAAATTAGAACAAATCTCAATTTAGTTGATTTTGATATAAATAATCTGAAAAGATCATAATCATCAAAATAAATCAAAGATAACAAAGCAAGTCAGTAAATAATTCAGCAGCATTAAGTAGGCTCAAATCTTCAAATATTTGTCAAAATGATCATATTATACATGTGTATGTGCATTGGATGAAAGCCATTTTGCATTTGAATGGTGATTGGTTTATTTTAGGCTTCATGCAATGCATCTATGGACCACCATGTTTGTGTATTTTAGAGAACCGTTTCCTTAATGTTTGTATAATTAAAGGAGTGGGCGCAAATTTAATCCGCCAAAAATACACCTCATCTCATTGGATCCTTACAATAAACTCATCAGTAGATAGTAAAAAAGGACGGTTCATGTGGCCTATAGTGAAGATGACGTTGCAGTAAAGTTTTCACTTGACACTCGGCATAAGCCAAGGAAATCGAAATGGTGCTTGCCAAGTAAGATCCTAGAATCACATCAGCTTCCAATCTCTGTTAATTATCTATTAATGGGCTTAAATGTACAACAATATTGAATGCAAAATTTTTTTTGAAGGCCAACATCAAATGATAAAGTTTTATATACTTCTCAGAACTAAAAAATCGCTTCATTTTGATTAAAATTAGTAATGCATTCTGTAAAGAAACTATACCTTAAGTATTAACCATTGGCCAACTACTCCAAACCATTTTAGAGGATTTAATATCTATAAGCAAGAAAATTACAGGTGAGGGGTTTCAAGATGGAATAACAAGGAAATATGAGACATCCCGAATTCTTCCATGTAGACACGTGCAAGCCATTGCTGAGGGTACAATCAAGGATAAAGTGGCACCCAAATCAAGATTCTTTGCAGGGATTAATATTTGTAAATTGATGGTGCACAAAGAAGACATGATGAGGATTCAAATGTTCTGTGTTGCAGAAAAATGGCAGGGGAGGAAGACAATGAATAAGTGCTCTAAATTTCATGGTCACCTGAACTTTAAGTCGACAGAAAAATCATTTTTGGCTGGATAGTTTAGACTGTTTAGTTAACGAGGCTATGATTCCATACGTCATTTATTGTACACAATAAACTATACGAGAAAACAAATTCAATGTCAAATGCAAAAGGCCAGGCTGTACACAACCTTCTGCCAATTCCTTGGCCTCCTGAACAGTATCATGAACCCTCTTAAAATACCTACATAGACCAAAGAACAGCTTTGCACCCAGGTAATTATCTAAGACCCGAAAATGCATTCCTAATCTTAAGCAAATGGCTTGCATTTTATGAACCATATACATTGTGTGCTTCTTTGTTTGCTTGCATTGGGAAAGAGAAAGAAATAAATTAACCTTACCAATCCAGCACAGGCCTAGGTTTAAGAGTGCCACGCCAGAAATTGGGGTCGACCAAAACAGCGGCATTCCTCAGCCAATCAATCCTCGATACCTTAGCCACCACCGTGGGCACGCCATACTTGTCACTCAATGTTTGAACCAGCTTCTGGCATTACCATAATTGTTCCCCAAACCCTGAGAATCAATGGAGAAAATATCATCAACACAAAGTGACCCACCAAATCGCGCCAAACTTTTGACAAAAGCATTTAAGCTCAACAGTAGTAGAAATGTCTAGAAAGATCAATTTCGAATTCTAATCAGAGCCCAATTACCCGAAAAAGTAATAAATGCAAAAATTCTTAATGAATGGGTTTAGTGCTTATTAGAGATAGAAAGAGACAGACAGAGGACTCACAGGAAGAATGACGGAGGGGCGATAGCTGGAGGAGGAGGAAGGTGAGGCTTGGGATAATGGGATTGTGCAATGCGACCTCTGAGGAGTGACGAAGATGGGGCCACCCATTTTGCTAAAGCGAGCAAAGCATGATGAGGGAAGGGAGTCAAAGGCGTTAAATCTCGGAAGATAAATTTTGAATGTGATGTCCAAAATTGAAGACTCGCAAGGTTGAGAAGCGCTGTTTGGTTCCAAGGCGTCCGGTTCAGCCAAAGTAGCCACTGCACAGTTCACACTCAGCCTCTTGTTTGACCCAACGATTACGAGCTTGCCATGTGAAAAGTATATTATGTTTATTTTAATTCTTTAAATTTAAAAATACATTTTTAATTTTTTAAATTTAATATTGTTAATCTCTAAACAAAAATTACTCACTTATCAAATTTTAATGAAGACTGTGTAATAAAAACTGATAAAATACATTTTAATTTTAATTTTATAATATAATAATATTTATATTTTAAATTGTGTAAAATAAAAAAATTATAATAAAAACAAGTATTCTTTTATCATGCAAATTGTTCTGTTCAAGGTTTTTGTGTGCCTCATCTTTTATTAATGATTCTAACCTTTTAAGTTTTCAAATGACTCATTCTTGCTAGCGCAAGTCTTTTTAATCCTTTTAATATTTACTATGCTTCACAACACGTCTTGAAGGCATCAAACAAAGAAGACGATCGAGTGTTTCAAGCTCTTGTTAGGTAAATCGTTTTTTGCCTTTTAATATATACTATGCTCCCTTCAATTGCTGCCCTGAGCTATAAAATTTTAAATAAAACGAAAAATTGAGCACCTTCAACTTATGAAGAGGATAGGAAGCATATCTAATCAAGTAGGGAACAGTGAAAGCCGGGAAGAACAGAATAGCAATTCTTCGGAAGGATGTGGTTTTGGCGAATTAAGTGGAGAACTGGTTCTCGAATTAACAAGAGGAGAACAGTAGATCCATTGTTGAAGAAGATGATAAGACATGTGTTTTCCTTTTTTTTTTAACTTGGTTTATTTTTTATTTTAAGAGACAAATATATATTAAGTTTGAGGGATTAAAAGTATACTTTTTTTCTTAAAGGACTAAAATGAAATATGATGCAAACACAAAGGACTAATATCATAATTTAACATGATACTTTTCAAGAAAATTAGATGATTGATTTTTGTAGTTTATTGGCGTCATTGACTCAATTTTTTAAGTGCACATATCCTTTTACTTAATACAGTCATATTTGAGACAATATCTAGCATTAAATATGGGTACATCTCCCATCTAAGATTCGATTTGATACATTGTGAGGGATTATCTCATTTTACAAAATCCAATCCTATGAACAGTAATATTAAACTTCATTAATATTTAGAAATTAACTATCTAACTTTTATATTAAGAAGTGAAGAGTATTGACTATGTAAGAACTAATATTAAACTTCATTCAACGAAATAGAGGTAAATTACCTATGAAATGAATAACTTCTTCTAATGTCCTGTATATATTCTATCAACAACAAACTCCGTGTGTGTGTGAGAGGGAGGGGGGACAGAGAGAGTAAAAAACCTTAATAAGGCGCATAAACAAATTTCAAATCCCTTCAATTTAACGGAGAAGGTGTTTCTCTAGAATAACAGGGGAACCATACCAACTTATCAACTCATCATCTGAACCAACAGGTGAGTGATAAATCCAAAGCCAATGTTGAGTGCACCTTCAGAATGATAGATACTTCTAGCACAACTGCACAATACCATCACTTCATAAGAAGTGTTCTTCAGCAAAATTTGAAACAAAATTTTGAAATTCAAATCTTCATTGCCTTTTTAAGCTTGATAGGTTGATGTTCTTCCTCACCCTCCTCCTCTTCACATTTGTGTTTAGTGCCACTTAAATTTGTAGTTTTAGATGTTGAGGGCTCCATCTGTTCATCGAATGACTTTTTATATATCAAGTAGACGGTTGTTTTTTTTCATAGTGAATCCATTCCCAAAAAAGGCTTTCACCTCCATTTGATCATCAGGTTCCAAATTTGATATTCCTTCCTCTCTGCTTCTTCCATGGATTTTAGTTTGTCTTCCATATAGACTAAAGTGGTTTTCTTTGTATAATTTATTATCATTAAGCAACTTATACAAGATTCACATGCCTTGTTACCCAAATCACTTGATCAGAGTTATACAAAACAAACAATCATCCCTTTTAAATAATCATGGCCTTTAACTGGAGGCACTTGAAATTGCATAGAGGCTCCTTTACCCTTGAATAGTAGTCAATATGGGTAATTGTCACTAGGGAGAACACAATCATCATTATACTTTATAAGATTCAATCTATGCACAATAACAAAAACATAACCTCTAATTTAATTGTATGGTATACATACATGCACACATACTACCTCATGTCCTTAATATAAAAAGTCAATTGACTTTTTAAAATTCTTATGTGTATCATTAGATTATATATCAGTTTATAAGTAGGTAAATTAGTTTAGAGAAAAATGAGAAATATATCAATCAAATAGCTTCTTTAATTTTCTCAAAAAAATTAATTAGTTCTTATATTAAAGACTAGAGATATTATATATGTAGCTGGAAGTTCTTTTTCAAAAATAAAATAAAATCCAATTTGAGAGAAATTCATGAAATCCTCTCTGAAAGTGTACAAAAGACTTGAGAATTATTTCCAATTTGAATTAAAACGTGTTCAAAGCAATTTTCAAGCCTCGAGATGTCCTTACAATTTGTGGCACATGAAGAATCAGGAATATTCGATCCATCTAGCAACAAAAGCCATTGTTGCTTTGGTTCACTACTAGAGATTGTTGAAAGACGATGAATACTGTTTAGTGGATCATGCAAAATTTTTGATTTCATGCCCACATGTGTTGGAATGAAAGGTAGTGGATTATCTTTTGGGGATATCCAAGAGTGGCAGAGAGAAGGAATCACATGATGTGATAACCTTCATGACCACAGAGATAGATATAAGATACTTCTTAATCTCACTAAAGAAAATGACACTTTTTTTAATGCAGGAGCTATTAGAGTTGTCAAAGATTCCATTTGCTCTATGTCCTCCTCTAGCTTCTCAATGTTCACACAGCCGGAAAGAATGAAAGTTTTAAAGCATTTTAATCTATAAATGCTTCTTGGGAGACTTTAAAGGCCAATACAATCCTCCAAACCAAGTAGAAGTTTATGGAGAAGCCCAATAGAATGATGTATCTTGGACAAGCTTGGACAATCTTTCAGGACCAATGTTTCAAGATTCGATAGATTTGAGAAATCAGGAGTTTGCACTAGGTAAGGAGAGTGGCTGAGATTGAGGATTTTCAACCTCTCCAATACCTACAAGGGAAACATTTAATTTCAAAAATAAGAAATTATGATGATACTATGCCACAAAAACTAAATATACCATAATGCTACAAATTCAAAGTATCTTTCTGCAATTTTTCAGAGAAACTATTATTAATGTACACACTGGGGGTTCCTTCCACACTTGTATGAGGCTGTTGTATTTCATTTCAATAGCAACCAATTCCTCCTGACGAAACTTTCTAGGAATGTATTTTACTGGAAAATCATGCCAGAATAGCCATTTGAGATTTTTACTGATGTTTTTGTAGTTCCCTCTAAGTTGTACATTGTCAAGGCGAAGTAATCTTAGTCTCTTCATCTTCTTAAAGGTTTCGGTGTCAAATTGCATCTTTTTGCTTTGTGACAATTTCAAAGACAGTCCTTCAATGGCCTCTGCTCCCTGCAAAAGCAAAAGCATAATGAAATCGAAGTGTGCATTTGTTTTATTTGTTTTCCAAAACGAAAAATAGAAACATATATCTAATAATCAAGCTTATAGATCGTGTGACTACAAAATGAGTTTTACAATGCATATATGCTAACAGGAAACAATATATATTAGCAATACCATGTGCCTTGATAATACTGTAAGTGCATTCTCATGAAACCATATCCTGCTTCTATTCCCAAGCTCACTTTGAGAGTAATCACGAACTATTTCTCTTCCCATATCCCGCAGCAAATCATGCATACCAAGCGTGTTCTTGTCATCAACGGTTATAAGGCTTCGCTCCATAAGGGTTTTGATTCCAATGTCAGCAAAAAAATCACAGCCATTTAATATCTGTGTCACATCATTTCTATCCATCCCAATAAAGAAGCAAGATATATCACGGAATATTTCTTTCTCCAAAGCATCTAAACCATCAAAGCTTATTTTTTGCTTCTTTGGTATCTTGTCATGGGGAATTCTTTTAAGTTTCTCCAATACAAGCTTCCATTCCTTTGCTTCTCTATCAAATAAATAGGAGCCAAGGACTTGAAGAGCTAATGAAGTCCACCGAGTAGGCAACTATATCTCTTGAATGTTTAGTGAAACACTTTTTCGGACTTTCTTGTTTAAATGCATGCCAAAAAAAAAAAGCTGAATAGATTCCTCTTCATCCAAATTCTTCATCTCATAAACATAACAACCCTTTTTACTTAGTAAACGTTTATTTCTAGTTGTGATTATTATCATATTTCCAGGTTTAAACCAGGCACGGCTTCCAACCAAAGCATTCAATTGAGCCAACCTATTCACATCATCAAGCACAACCAGTGCCTTTTTACTCTTAAGTCTTCCCCCAATGTGATTTTTCCTGATTCAACACTATTTATCTTCATTGTTGTTGTCTTACATATTTCAAAAAGAAGTTGATTCTGTAAGCTCGCTCACTTGACCCCTTTTTTATTCCATGTTTTTTTGATCTTTGGAAGATTACTTCTACTCTCAAACTTGCGACCAACTTCATTATAAATGGATTTGGCAATAGTTGTTTTACCTATACCCCCATTCCCCATATCCATCACAACATCTTCAGGTATATGGTTTTGGATTATTGTGATCACTTCTTCAACGCGATCACCCACTCCTACTGGGAGGTCAGCCACAAACAAGCCTTTCTTGTCCAATATATCACAAACATTATTAACAACTTCTTTCACATTTTCACTCTCATCCCTGAGAATCATGTAAGCATAATAGGAAATGAGCATTGTATACATAAACACGTACGATTGCAAATAATGGAAGTCAGTGTTTTGAAAGCTACATGTGTTTGGAGAAGATCGGAGACATTATGAATAAACTATAGATCAAATTGACAGGACCGAGTAAGTGGTGGGGATAACAGGAGAAAATATTTTAAAACATTCATCACTTAATTGCAAAAAAAAATTCAGTTGATAATTTATATGAATCTATATGATTTAGAATGAGGAAGGGAAAGAGAGAAGAGAAAGGGGGAGAGACAGAATCAGGTATAGAAGTATTGAGAAATAGGGCTCTTGCCCCTTCCTTTACCCAGAAAAAAGTACGGGGAAATATGAGAGAAGACAATTTAAACTTGTGATGATTTCATGAATCAATGATAAGGCACACAACTAAGGGTTTTTCTGGTGTGTTTATAGAGCTCTAAACCTATCCTTAAGTAAAACAAATTTCACTGCACTGATATAAAATAATCTGAAGAGATCACGTTATTAATGATAATGCATATATATCAGGTGCTTGGTTGATTTTTAAAATAAGCCATGCATGATAATGAGAGGAGTATACTAGCCCTAATTATATATTTTCACGCCGCAATATGAGGTTTGATAAAATATTCAATGAAATTGTGAGCATACAATAAATGTGCTAAGACTTGAAAATTTTACAAAATATATCTTTTAAAAATGTGCCTACAGTGGCTAGGGAACAACCAAAAGTGAGTCATGTTCCAAATGATATTTCAAGTGTTCTAAATAATACACACACGCGTACACACGTAAACACACATCAAGTATCTCTATCAAAATCAAAGAAAGATAAAATAATCACCTGGAACCTAATACAACGATCCCTGCAATGCCCCCTACCTCAGCAAGGGCTGCCATCCAGTTGGAAACTTGATTTTCTAGTGGTGAAATTCTTTGTATAAGATTGTCAAATGCTTCTCCAAAACTACAAATTTGATTTCGAATTTCTTATGGATCTACATTGTAAAACACAGGAAGAACCACCTGAGCATTTGACAATTCCTCCAAACACCATTTAGATCCAGCAAATTCCTTAGATAAGATGATGATTGTGATTTTTGAACTTCCAATTGCTTGCAATAGTTCCATTTTGATATGATTTCCTCTGGGAATATCAACATTATCTTTGAAAATAACAACTCCAGTATTACATAAAGCTGAATAGAGATGTGAAGTAAAAGTTGTCGAGTGTATTCTCCTCTAAAACTTACGAATACCTCATACCTATGATCTGAAAGTTACATTTCAAATTTACAAAATATCAATGGATTAAAATTAATTTGTACGATTTTTGATATAAACATTTGTATAATTTAAGATTATAAGATGTCATAAATATTACAGATAATAATATTAACTATCGTTACTACATGCATGTTTGGTAATGCCTACATGAGGCACATGCATCCTCACAAAATTAACCATAACCTACCTACCTTGATTTAGAAGCTCGTTTTGTGAACTTTCACGCATTATTTGTCTTCCCATGAGCTGCAACAGACTATGCATTCTAACTCTGTTGTTGTTATCGATGGTTAAAAGGCTTCGATTCACAAAGACTAATATTACAGCGCTAGCATTACTTCTACGGGCTTCCAACTTTTGGTTCACATCATGCACGTTGTCCCCAATATAAAATAGAATTATATTTAGAAATATTTCCTTTTCGTAACCCTCCAAAGACTCATAGCAAAGCTTTAGACTGTTGTATATACGACTATCGAGAACTGTGCTTAGTTTCATCCATGCCGACTCCCATTCTCCTGGTGAGATCCCACGCATAACAGAGCCAATGACTTTAAGAGCTAGTGGGAGTCCCTCAGCATAAGCAACCATTCTTCTGCAAAATTCCATGAATTCTCCCCCAGGACTTGCTTCATTAAATGTGTTTCTACGAATTAAATGTTCAAGAGACTCTTCAACCCTCAAAAGTTCCATGGATTCTCCTTGATCAGGACTTCCTTCTTTAAATATGTTTCTACTTAAAAAGTTCAAGAGAATCTTCGTCGCTCAAAAGTTTCATGCGATATACGTGGTCCACAAGAGAGGCCATAAGTGGAAGTAAATCTCTAGCTGTAATGATTATTCTGCTTCCTTTTCCAAACCATTCACGACGTCCACATATAGAATCTAGTTGATCCCACTGACTCGCATCATCAACCAATAGAAGCATCTTCTTCTTCCAATCTATTTCCTGTTAGAATTATATGTGGGTGTGTGTTAAAAGGAGAATGAAGTCCCACATTGCGTAAAAAAACAAATGCAAAGAAGTCCCACATTACTTGGAGCAATGATGGCATTGTCATGTGTAACCTATCAATACTATGCTCCATAATTGAGGAAGATGAACCAAGCTCTTACCAAGTTTCAGAGCTTCTCTCTTATCTTCCATTTTGCTTTCTGCTCTTTATTTTTTGTTGTTCTGCTACCTTGCTCTGGCAAGAAGAGTCTGCTTAATCCTGGGGAGTTGCCGACTTATGACGGAATAACTCTTTAGAACAGTGTCTTCGAGTACACTCGGATTAGTTATTTTTTAAAATATTGTTATTATTTTCCTACAATCTAAAAGTTATGATGCAACTCTTTTGCTTGTAGATGTTGCTGCCAATAGGATGTGCACAACATTGTAGAGGAGCTGAAGGATTGACAAATTATTTCAGAATATTTAAGTGCTGATTACCACATAATCACATATTATTTTCCTGCAATCTAAAAGTTATGCTACGTCATTGATCTTATCTCAACAAAAAAAAACATAATTTCAATGGCTGCGTAATTTTTTTTTTTTGAAATGTTATTGTCACATTTTAAATATGTGATTATGTGGTGAGTTAAGTAATGTGGTCTGGAATACAAATTATGAATTTGAATTTGCTGTGATACTTTGTGAAATTAGAATAGAAGAGAATTATATGGCATGAGATTCTAATTAATTAGAATCATAAGATGTGAAATATTTAAAAGTGTGGAGGTGCCTAACAGCTTCCTATGTGTCGCGGGGTACCTTACAATCATTTTGGCAAAATAAAAATATAATGATAATTGAGAAATTACATAAAATTGTTGGCCTTACTTTACAAATGCTAAGGCACATTGTGAATTAAGTGGATGTTATATTATTTGCTGTTGAGAGCAAGTTTTATGAGTTATTAAATTTTTATGTTGCTTGCAATGAGCAATATATGAGTATGAAAACTTCATCATTAAATATGCCTCAATTTTCATTATTTATGGATGTGTATTTATCTTGGTAAAAATATACATGTGTATCGTGATATTGAATTTTAATGTTAATGGCATTTTAGTTGAAATTATTTGTTGTTTCAAATTGGATTTGAAAGCATGAGTAAATCAAATGTGATATTGGATGTTGAAATTATAAAGGAATAAGTATGTGGATGATATATGATACTAATTGAAATATGGCTTTGAATCATTGTGTGAATATTCCTTATGATGTCAACACATTATTTGAAGTGACTTTTGCAACTCAATATGTGTATGCAAATATTTAGAGAATTTGTTGCATTGACAAATATTAATGATATAGCTTATGCTATATGGAGATTGAGCATATATAAATATGCATCCTATAAAAGATATAAATATTCGAGGGATACTATAAATATTAGTATCATGAACAGTGAATTCCCATTGTATTGAGATACATAGATGTCAACTGAACTTCAGTCTTATATGAGAAAATCCACTAATAATTATTATGTGAATAAGAGTTTGTTACTCTAAAATTGACTAATATTGGATGCTTGAGTTGTTGAAAACTTATTAGCAAAATTTTGGTGTGAATCTAACATTGTGTCAATGAGTTGTGATTGTCAAACGACAATATCCATTGTAGATAGAACAATGATACCAGTAAATATCATTTGAGATACAATTTGATATAGCATGCTACATAATTATGGTATTATCTCAATCAATTTTTTGTGAGGTCAAAATTGACCTAACAGATGTATTAATAAAAACCCAAAGGAAGAAACAAATTATTGAAACATCGAGGGGAATGGGACTTAAACCAAGTTGAACTTAACAGTGATGGTAACTCAACCTTTGTGATTGGAGATCCCATAAAGAAAGTTCATATAGGTAAAAACAAGTCACTTGTTAATTCTGGTAGCACTAAACTTTTTGTCCCTTCCTATGGTTTGAGAAATTGCTAGAATGCATTGATGGAGAGGCTAAGCAAAGCTCTTAATGATTTCATAGTCCTTATAGATGGTATATTCATTGCACATATTTGATGAAATCACCTAGATGAATATGAAGTGGGGCCGCTTCTATGAGATCGTGGCAAAGTCTCTAGAGCGATCATTGAACACCAGGCGCACACACGATCGTTTAAAGCATAAAACCGCTGTTAACAGCAGAAAATATGGGGTATATTTTGACTAATAAGGCCTCTAGTACATAACAAATATTTATTGGTTCATAGAAACGTACGTTTTACTGATATCTCTGTGTATTAAGAATTATTGGTCTAGGTCTGGTTCATAGTCGAAAGACACCGGATTCGAAATGTTTATACTCGTCTTGTAAACCAAATGAGCAAATGATAATTGTCTTTTAACACACATGTGGGGGATTTTTAGAATTATATGTGGATGTGTGTTAAAAGGAGAATGAAGTCCCACATTGTGTAAAAAAAAATAAAGGCAAAGAAGTCCCACATTACTTGGAGCAACGAGGGTCATGTCATGTAGAACCTATAAATACTATGCTCTACAATTGAGGAAGATGAACCAAGCTCTTAACCAAGTTTCAGAGCTTCTCTCCTCTCTTCCTCTTTGCTTCCTACTCTTTATTTTCTGTTGTTTTGCTACCTTACTCCGGCAAGAAGAGTTCGTTTAATCTTGGGGAGTTGCCGACTTATGGTGGAATAGCTCTTTAGGACAGTGTCTTTCAGGCACACTTGGATTAGTAATTTTTTTAAATATTGTTATTATTTTCCTGCAATCTAAGAGTTATGTTGCAACTCTTTTGTTTGTAGATGTTGCTACCAACATGATGAATACAACATTGTAGAAGAGCTGAATGATTGACAAATTATTTCAGGATTTTTAAGTGCTAATTACAACATTTCCTTCATCGACTTAAGGCTTGCTGATTTACAAACTTTCTTCATCCGAAATTCCCTGGCATTTGAAAGAAAGCAAGTACTCTCAAAGTCATAATGAACGAGGTCAAAAATGAGCCTAGAAAGAGTTGTTTTGCCACTACCCCCAATTCCTCATATCACTATGTAGACAACATCTCTTCGATGATGCCTTTGAAGCATTGTAATCACTTCTTGAGCTTGTGAACACACTCCAACTAAGCCACCTGTGGCAATCGGGCCTTTCGCGTTCAATATATAACGAGCACTCTTGACAATATTCTGGATATACTCTTGAATATCCTCACTTTTATTACTGTGAATTATAAAGAAAGAAAAGAAGGGAGCATTATTGATCAATCAAGCATATATGACTACTAATAATGCAGAATAATGGTACAAGAGAAGCACATTGTATGTCCGTCAAGAAATTAATTTTAACATCTTGACATCTTCATAGAATTAAAATAATATCCACAAAATCATATATCCATGTCAATCGAGACACTTAAATTAAGCTTCCATTACGTGCCACTTTGGTGTAAATAGTAAAGTGGAAAAATATGCAACTGAGATTGTTGCATATGCAATTAAACTTTCACGATATGAAAATGAGCTTTCAAGAAGGTGCAAAATGTCAAATATACAACTGAGCTTTCTAAATATACAATTGAGCTTCCACAAAGGTGGAGCAAATGTGCCAAATAGACAAATATGCAACTGAGCTTCCTACATATACAACTAAACTTCCACAATATTTTAAAGGTAGTTTTGCGTTTTTCTTTAAATGTTATATATCAATTCAGGGTACCCATCGTCCGTGGGTTCAACTGGCGAAGGTATTGAATACTCTCACCAAAGGGAGAGGGTTCGATACCTGGGAAGGTCACTTTGTTGTGGCTCTAGTCGCGGCGCTTGGGGAGACATCCTAGCTCCTAGGTGCTTAGGTAAACGCCTGAGGGTAATTGACGGCTCGCCCTGCCCAACATTGGTATGACCTAAGAGGAAGGGAGATTTCGTCCTGCCCTTGGCTTGTTGGTGAGCCCAACCCCCTGCCTAAAATTCCTTCACCAAACAAAAAATATATCAATTCTGGGTTCTCTTTGGCTAGGTTCTTATCCCCAATTTGTCCTTTAAAAAAACACTTTTAATATATATATAATTAATAAGATGAGTTAAAAAAATACTCATGGATGGATGGATGGATGCATGCATCATGTATGTATGCGTGTGTTTGTTTTAATAACTAATTATACATTATATAGATCGCGACAAAAAAATTTTACCCTCTCTTGCACACACAAAATATTAGCGAAATTGAAAATAAATAAAACGCAAAATGAAAGGGAAAAATTACTTGGACTCAAGATTAGGTACATCAAACCCACGAATGGCACCAACTTCAGTGAGAGCTACCCTCCAAATCGACACCTCATCTTCAGGGGGTGAAATTCTTTGTACAAGATCTTGAAATGCTTCACTAGAACTGGATTCTTGATTACGAACTTCATATGGAAGCACACCATAGAATACGAGAACAACTACCTGATCATGGGCTTTTCGAAACTCCATGATTTATGTGAGTTCTTTGAGGCACCTTCTGGAACTAGCATAATGTTCAGATAAGATGATGATTGAAATTTCAGAACCTTCAATAGTGCATAGCAATAATTCCAGTGAGACATCACCTTTGAGAACAGCAATTCCAGCTTCCCTTAGAGATGAATAGAGACGGGAAGCAAAAGATTATTGAGTGTCTTCGCCTCTGACAAAACTTAAGAACACTTCACATTCATTGCCTACATGGATGTTGAGTCACACAAACACGTTCAAAGGGCATGTACGGGTTAATATTTATTGTGAATGTATTCAGAACCAAAAGAGAGTTTAATCTAAATAACAAAGAATGGAAGGGGAGATGAAAAAGAAGGAAAAACGAGAGAGGGGAGAGAAAGGGGGAAGAGAGAACTGGAAGGAGTCTGTAGACTTTATTCTTGAATTTCAGATTACATTTTATCTTTTCTCATGCTTTTTTCACCATAATTAATTGGCCTCATATCAGAAAAATAATACATGTGTAGGTTTTTTTTCCCTTTATTTTCTCTTTCTTTCTAGTCCCACTGAACTGTGCTGGAACCTGGCTTCTCTCTTTTCCCTCACGATCTGCTGCCCTCCTTTAACTCCACGAACATTTTTTTTCATAAATTAAAATTTAAAAGAGTATCTGATCTTCCGCTCTAAATTTTTTTTTTCTGAAGCATATAGTATCATAAAGAAATTTTAAGTGTACTAAGTAGTCTAAAAAGTTTTTCAGTAGCACCAAACACCTCAAAGTTTTTTTTCCATTAACCCCCCTCGTATACCAAAATAATTTTAATGCATTCACCGTATTAAAAATATTTTTTAGGTAGCACACACTTAAAGTAATTCTTATTGCAATTTTGCAAAAAAAAATATTTTTATGAGAAGCCGGCCTAAAATTATAATACTATTTGAGCTTTACATATATATGCATATATATATATATATATATATATTATCAAATAGCCTCTCAATTGTGAAAATACCCACAATAATTTTCTTTTGTGTTGATATTTGATTTCTCTACATCTTTTTATTTTCTGATTTTCTGCGTATGGCATGCTAATATCTTCCCACTTAAAATGAAATGGATTGTTGGAAAACAAAAGGAATTAATAATTGTTTACCTTGCAGGCTCGAAGACTCATTCACCAGATCCATGGAATCTTCAAAGGTATTTGGAATGTTGAAACGATGAATCGTTTCTTTCTTTAAGAAGAATCCGTTAGAAGTGGAGCAACTATCATCATCAATCAAACCATAAACAGAAAAAGGTGAAGGATGGAGCGGAAAGTGACCTGTGAACTGCTGGGTGGCGAAAGAGAGACCACGATCGAATCTAGCTCTATAGAGAGAGAGAGAGAGACAGATGTAGGAGGCTTCTGCAAACAGATAGTAATGAATGGAACAAACAGATGAGAAAAAAAGTGAATTATGGGAAGATGTGGAGCCCCCACTGATTTCCGTGTCTTTCCAATTAAGATACTTTTTTGCTTTTTGAGGCTAAAGTAGTCGTAAAGTTAAAAGTAAAAGTTGTTTTCTTTCTTAAATATGTCACCAACGTTTAAAGGTCAGGGAGACACGGAGGCTGAAGCTTCCAAGGAAGGCTGGTTCCATTCTGTGAAACAAATATACAAAGCAAGAGCGTAACAAACATTCATCTTGCATATAAATAAAAATCCAAATAAAAGTGCGGCGTGCAAGTAAAAATATAAAATTACAAATAAAATATTTTGCTTCTAAAATAAATAAAAATCGGGCTCCATATATTCAAAAATCAACAAAATACGTGCAAGGGTCATTATAAATGGCAGTCCGGCACATACATTGGAGTTATCACACAATATTCCCTCTAGTATTTTATCTGTTTCATCTCTTTTTACACTGGAAAAGCATGGGAATTATATTAGATCAAATTGTTTGTTTACCACATCCACAACCACGACAAAAGGGTATATTGAAGAATCAGTATATCCATTAATTGCTCACAGATCAATACACTCCATCCATTCAGTTTTTAATATAGAATTAGAATTTATTTTGTAATTCAATTTTTTCATTAAAGTAAATCTTAAATTAAAGAGTGGAGAGAGTACATGTGCAATATTTAATCGAAAGATAAAATCTTAATGAATTCAAATAAATAGATGACATCTAATCAAATCGTGATGAAACCAATGGCATTACAGAATGGTGAAGGAACTTTCTTTTCTCCTAGCTAGCATGGTGAGAAATAATCTGTTATGAGTTCATGACAATACACACTTGATTACACATATTGTCGTCTACATATCAGAATATTAAGAACAACAACAATAAGGTTTATCCTATTAAATGAAGTAAACTACGAAAAAGGCAGACACACACACATATATATAACTGATCGGAAGGAACATGAAAGTTAAGGATCCATGACGCTATTCGGATCATCATTGGAGAATCAAGATGAAATTTTGCTTTAAAATGATTCAGTCACTTGCTTGTGCACTTGTCCGACAAAGCGAGTTCGAAAAGTCGTAGTGATAGGTAGAGAATTGCTTGAAGCACTGGTAACGGCAGCTTCAGGGACTGGCTGAGAACCATTTACGGCAGCCACAGACTCAATTTTCGCAGTTGACTGGCCCAAAAGACTGAGCCCCTTCAATATATATCTGCATATACCTAGCTGTACTCGATTAAAATCCATATTATCAGCCACTCTTTTTGCCTGGACCATTGAAGTTACAATGAAGATAAAGATATTGAACACTATAGGTTACACGGACTACAGCAAGAAGACAAATAAAACGATATACAGGTGGGCAATGGCTTTCACAGATAAACTTTGTGCTGAAAAGAAAAGATCCTAAATGCTAGAAACTCAATAATTAATGTGACAATCACAGTGTAATGCTCTGAATATGTTTGTGCGCGCCAAGCATATTGGCAACTGATGTAACATCAATGATGTTACCTTACGGGCACAGTAGCTACCAACTATCTCAAAACACTGCTTTATCAACCTATAAAAAAGTCTTCCACCAAAATTACTATTTATAATGACGCAGAACACAGAGGATAGAACAGAAAAGAAAGAGGCACCGAAAGAACCTCCACCGAAAGCATAGACAGGCAGTCGTTATTATGGAAAAATAGAGCAATGAGAATGGAAGGAGCATAAAGTTAGAAAAGAATAATGCAATGTGAACTCCCCCACCCCAAAATCTTATTTATTCAGCTCCTAACCATTATAAATAGAGTCTCAATGAGCTTGTGGAGTAGAGTTGAGTTGAAGAGAGTTTGAGAGAATTTAAAATTCAGGAGTGAATTCCATTAGGTTGCTGTACAGTTATGGCATGCGCTTCAAAACAATCAATTTTGAAAGTCCTGCCACAAATTTTAAATCCCTACGTAACTCTGCCCAAGAGCCCCCACCTTCCAAGACCGACCATCTCATTTCCCAAGCTCCCTCCATCTCTCGCATTTCAACCCATACTACTGTCTCTGTAAGATACCCATCCACTTTCTATGGAGCCAAGATGCTAGGGTATGACCGGGAAATGGCAAAGTACCACCGGAGCAATGTCGGATCTCTGGTTCTTGATCCTCACGATGCTATCGGGAATGCAACATTCGGCGCACATTGCCGCATATGGACTGCCTTGTCCGCTTCAACAATATGGCGCATCATTTTTGATGCTGTCAGTTGCGGTGGTAGCTCTGGGCAACACTGTCACCACCGTAATGACTTTGCCTCTACACCCTCGCCGATTTCATCAGACTCTGGGAACTCTAAGGACAAGTCCTTAGAACAGAGACAGGATGCTTCCAATCTCAGCTGAAATCAAACGAGAAGTCGAAGAAACTATTGGATCTTCTGAATACAGCGGAGTCTAAAATCGACGCCAGGGGAACACTAGCAATGCTTGGAGCGATTCCTCCCCTGGCTAGAATGCTTGATTTGGAAGACATCAATTCTCAGATCTCTTCGCTCTATGCGTTACTCAATCTTGGAATCGACAATGAAGTGTGAGTTTCCGCTTCTACCTTCAGTTTCCATTTGGCTGTTTGCTTGATGCCGTTTTTCCCCTTTGTTTATTTAGGAAATAATGTTAATATCGTCTTTCTCTTTCATGACCTTATTCCTTTGATGATTGCTTTACTTCTTCTCGAAGAACAAAGTCTTCACTTATTATGATTTTCTCAGTGACTAATCTGTCTGTCATGTCTGTTTCGTTCATTAGGTTTCCCCCGTGACTTCATTGCTCTGCCAATAATTTATTTTATTAAGTATATTTTTATTTAGCATTTTAATTTCCTGCTCTATCTCTCTCGCCTTGTCATGCATGGATCAAATTTTCCCGTTTAATTTTAGGTTTTTACTTTTGATATCAGACATATTTGATCCTTTCTCTATCCTTCATTCCTTCTACAGATATAAGGCAGCCATTATCAAAGTTGGTGCTGTTCACAAAATGCTAAAGCTCAATTAATCACCAACCGGTCCAGATTCATTTGTCTCTGAAGCAGTTGTTGCTTCAGTTGTGGTAAGTTGTTTTCCCTTTTCTCTTATTCCATCAAGTGAAAGCAAGGCATGTATTTCTTGCTGACAACTTAGATACCATGGAACCAAAACTCAGATTCCTTGTTTGACCTTTATTCATTAAAGTTTCAGGGTTTTATTTCTTTTTTATCCCTCTTAAAACATTTCTATTGATAGTTAAGCTTCTTATATATATATATATATATTCCAATTTGTTTGGACGTATTGTGGACAGGAGCTTTAGTAAATTTCACGTTTTGTTGTCACTTGTTTATTTATTTATCAGCATGTATTTTAAGTGTGGATTGTTGTGAGATATCACAGTCATAGTTACAGATTCAAAATGCTTGAAAAATTGAGCGGTAAGGGTAAGATAAGGCTTTTGTTTAATCAAAGAACATAATGGAAGGCATGTGGCATATTTAATGTGTTCAATAGCAATAGATTTTGTTTGAGATTTTTTTATAGCATATTTTAAATTTTTGGAATTTAACACAAGCAGTATGTTGACGGTTGACCCACTTAGGTGGATAAAGAATCTCTGCTGCTGTTGTTGTTGTAAACATGGGCAGTATTAAGTTTTAGGTTTTTAGTTCATACTGAGGCTGTTAAAGCGTGAATTAACTAGATTAAAATTTTCATTCATAGTGGGGAAGTGATAGTTATCGTTGATCAACTACTAAAGTGCTGGGTTTACATATAGGCAGCTTTTGTAGTTTCTGGAATGCGAAAGTGTTATGGTCCTGGAGCATTTGAGTTTCATTCTGCCCTGCCAGTTGATCTACAGCCTATTTGGTGGAGGGGGAGTTATTGGATTCTCTTTTATTTACTTTTTTTTGCCTTTGTAATACTCTAACTATTAATGGTCAACGGTTTTTTTATCTTATCTCAATTCTCATCTTTTTAGAATAAAGACGCAAAGATTGTTTATCCTTTTCATTTTATATGCCTAACAACCCTGGTAAGAATTTGTTCCCCACTCTTTTGGCTTATTAAAATGCATGATTTTTTTTTATGGGGAGAGATGTTGGGATCTTTGTATAGGGGAAGGGGGATTTTATATATCCAAAATTGTTATTTACAATAAAATTGTTTTTGGTGGCAAGCAGTATTTACGGAGTTCATGATGAGGCCAAGGATAAAGACTTTGAACTTGAAATGAGCTGGGTGTGTGATGAATCAAACCGCCAACATGTGAAGGTAAAATACCCTGCTTTTATGCAAGGGTGTTTGTGTGAACATGAAACACATGTAACAAACGCACTCATAATATTTTTGGAAGTCTATCAGTATACCATGTTCCCAAGATTGATGTCATTATATTGATGCGCAGGTCCCAGATGAACTTTTGGAAGAACCGAAGGTGGAAGCCAAGGTAGGTCTTGAAGAAATGGATGCAGATTAGGCAAGTCAGCAATTTCTTTTAATGGTATGGATCTGTATTTCATTTTCTGTGATCGAGCATTTCGAACATTAATCGCTTGATCTTCGGTAGTTTCTTCTCCCTGGACCCTTGGAGTTAAATGCTATGGAGTGAATTCTATTTCTAATGTAACATGGTGTTATTTACTTCTATTTAATTTGTACAAACTTTCAGCAAATATCACCGTACATCTGTTTCTCAGAAGAAAGTAGCTTAACTTGGGCACACCATTCATTTTCTTCAACCCATCAAACCTTGCTAATAAGTATAAACACAGTTTAGATTTTTGTTTACAGTATTATGCCGCGGGATATTGCCAGCCGTGCACATCCTTGTTGGTTTATAGCAAAGCTACTCACCTTATATCAACCAAATCAAGCGTCACAAACCACAATTTTAGTTTGACCTTACTCACCCTATATCTTACATTGTAAATTTTGAATTTCGAAGCCTCTCCTACAACATCACTACTCACTCTATCAGAGGCATTTCAACCAACTGAAATCTTGCACTGCACTAAAAACAATAGAATCGATTTGTGCTTCCATGATCAAGAGCAATGCTAACAAGATTGCTTCTAGATGAATCAATTTATAGTTCATTATTCAATCTTTTCTTGCATGGATTTTGCAACTTAATAAAATGGAAAGTCCTAATACTTTTGTTTACAAAGCATTGATTAGAGGCTAATACTTTTGTTTCCAAAACATTGATTAGAGGTTCAGTTCATGGCTCTTACTTAGAGCCAGCTTTGGTATGTTATATACACATGCAGCAAGAGCAAGTGAAACCAAACAGTTACATGTTTTCTTCCTTAATCAAGACTTCTACGTTATTCTTGAGTTGCATGTGTTTGTTCAAATTGCTTTGGTCGAGTTTTATTCAACTTTAGGTGACATCAAGGGCTCAATAATGGTCTTTTATTATACAAATCTGTTATAAATGTGATAGAAGTTGTATATTAGATCAACAAAATTTCATTTTCTTTTATCAAATGCTTACAAATTTAAAGTCTATTTTCTTGAAATGCATACAAATTTAACTTCCTGAATAAATTGAAAGCATAGGTAACATTTATGAGTTAAAAACTTCCCGTGCAACTCCTAATATCGTAATTAATGTGGCCCCACTCCTAGATTGATGGGCCTCCTACTCCTCACATTTGTTATTGGTGCCAGACGTTGAAGGCTTCATCTGTTCATCGAAAAACTCATTATATATCAAGTAGACAACCATTTTTTTCACAGTGAAGCCACTCTCAAAAACTACATTCACCTTCACCTCATCATCAGATTCTAAATTTGATAATATCTCTTCTGCTTCTTCCAAGAAATTTAGTTTATCTTCCTTGTAGACCAAAGTGGTTTTCTTTGTGTAATTTACTATTATTATGCAACTTATACGAGATTCGCATGCCTTGTTACCCAAATCACTCGAGGAGGTGTATGTACAACAGATGGTCATCCCTTTCAAATAATCGCGTTCATTGACTAGAGGCACTTCAAATTCTACATAATCTCCTTCAAATTTGAATGTTAGCCAATAAGGGTAATTGTCACCGGGGAGAACATAATGATCATTATACTTCGTAAGATTGAATTCCTGCACAATAACAAAAACAGATCCTTTAATTTAACTATATAATATGCATGCATAAATCTTCTTTTTCAAAAAATAAAAAAGAATCCAATCAGAGAAAAAACCTGTGAAATCCTCTCTGAAAGTGTGCTAAAGACTTGAGCATTCTTTCCAATTTGAATTACACAATGCCCCAAGCAATCCTCAAGCCTTAAGGTGTCCATAGAATTCGGGGAATACAATGAATCATAGATCTCCAATCCATTATCCAACGAAAGATTTTGTTGCCTTGCTTCACTACTAAGGATTATGGAAGGACGACCACGAATACTGTTTAGCATCTTCGACAAAAATGTTGGAGACATCCAAGAGCGGACGAGAGAAGGAATCACATGGCGTGATAATCCTTCATGACCACAAACTGATAGATATAAAATGTTTTTTAATCTCACTAAAGAAAATGGAACTTCTTTTATTGTAGGAGCAATTAGAGTTGTCAGAGATTCCATTTGCTCAATGTCCTCCTCTAGCTTTTCAATCCTCACACAGCCAGAAAGAATGAGAGTTTTCAAGCATTTTAATCTGTAAATGCTTCTAGGGAGACTTTGAAGGCCAATACAATCCTCCAAATCTAGCAGAAGAAGCTTATCAAGAAGCTCAACAGAATGATGTATCTTAGACAAACTTGGACAATCTCTGAGGATCAGCTTTTCAAGATTTGGCAGTTTTGAAAAATCAGGAGCTTGCACCAAGTAATGAGAGTGGCTTAAATTGAGGATTTTTAGCCTCCCCAGTAACTACAACGAAAACATTTAATTTCAAAGGGGAATTAGATGAACAACTTGAAAAAATATGTAGAAACGATTATACGTATAATCCTTCGTCTAGACTGAAACTTTTAAGTGAAAACATTGTCTTCAATCAATTGAAAATTAACGCTTGAAGGGAAAACATGGTATCACCGTATCAAATACTTAACCTGGAGAAGGTAACACAGAGAAATATGATGGTGTAATTAATGTCTACATCCATAACAGGATATATAAAGAGAAGGTGAATCAAAGAAAATCTAGCGGCTTTATTCTTCAATAGAAGCAAGGGAAGATTCATTTAGAAGCTATAGACAAAAAATAAAAATAAAGATATATCGGGAAGGCTGTAAAATTAAAAAACCAATGACAGATAGAGTAATACATTTACACGTCCCAAATCCCCTCTCTTATATCATATCCATAAATTTAGAAGCTAATACCAGTAAATTAAATAAGCTTTTCGGTAGTTACGGCTCAAAAAGCTGACAAACTAAGTATTAATTTACATACCTGGGGTTCCTTCCACACTTGTCTAAGGTTGCTGTATTTGAATTCAATAGCAACTAATTTCTTTTGATAAAAGTTGCTAGGAATGTATTTTAAGGGAAAGCCATCCCAGCGAAGCCATCTAAGATCCTTACTGATGTATTCGTAGTCTCCCCTAAGTTCTACATCTTCGAGATGAAGTAATCTGAGTCTCTTCATCATCTTCAATGCTTCTATCTGAAAATGCATTTTTTCAATTTGCGACAACTTCAAAAACATTCCCTCAATAACCTCTGTTCCCTGCAAAAGTAAAAGAACATTGAAATCGAAGTTCATATTTGTGTTATTTTGTTTTCCAAAACGCAAAATTAGAGACTGCAAAATGAGTTTTTAAAATATCTACAAATGGTTTATATGACCAATTAATTGATGCTCATTTTCACTTCGTGCAATACATGTTAATTGGAAACAGTAGATGTTGGATATAAAATTCCTACCATGTGTTCTAGTAATACAGTCTTTGCATCCTCATGAAACCATAACCTACTTCTCTTCCCAAGCTCCTTACGAGATTGTTCACGAATTATTTCTCTTCCCATGTCTCGCAGTAAATCATGCATACCGAGCTTGTTCTTCTTATCAATGGCTACAAGGCTTCGATCCATAAGCGTTTTGATTCCAGTGTCAGCAAAAAATCCACAACCATTTAGTATGTGTGTCACATCATTTCTGTTCATCCCAATAAAGAAGCAAGATATATCAAGGAATATATCTTTCTCCAAATCATCTAAACCGTCAAAACTTATTTTTAACTTCCTTTGTATCTTATTATCAGGAATTTTTTTAAGTTTTTCTAATACGCTCTTCCATTCCTCCACTTTTCTACCAAATAAATAGGACCCAAGGACTTCAAGAGCTAATGGAAGTCCCCCAGAGTATGCAACTATATCTCTTGAAAGTTCAACAAAACCATCTTTAGGGCTCTCTTGTTTAAATGCATGCCAACTAAAAAGCTCCATAGACTCCCCTTCACCCAAATTCTTCATTTCATAAACATGACAATCCTTTTGAAAGAGCAATCGTTGATTTCTAGTTGTGATGATTATTATACTTCCCGGTTTAAACCAATCACGACTTCCAACTAAAGAATTCAATTGGACCAACTTATCCACATCATCAAGCACAACTAATGCCTTTTTATGGCGAAGTCTATTCCTCAATGTGATTTTTCCTGATTCAATGCAACTTATCTTCATTTTTGTGCTGTTGCATATTTCAGAAAGGAGTTGGTTCTGTAAGAGTAATTGGCCCTTCCTTTGATCCCAAACTTTTCTGATCTTTGGAAGATAACTTCTACTCTCAAAATTGCGGCCAATTTCATTGTAAATGGCTTTGGCAATAGTTGTTTTGCCCATGCCACCCATTCCCCATATCCCTACCATGACGACATCTTCAGCTTGATGGTTTTGGAGCATCTTAATCACTTCTTGCACGCGATTATCCACTCCTACAGGGTGTTCAGCCACAAACAAGTCTTTCTTGTCCAATATATCACAAACATTCTCAACAATTGCTTTCACATTTTCACTCTCATCCCTGAGAATCATATATATATATATAAGCATAATTGGAAATGAACATTTGGAAAGCTACACTTACATGTGTTTGGAGAAGAAGATATATTATGAATAAAATTTAGATCAAAACGACAAGAACCAGTTAGTGGCAGCGGTAACAAGATAAAATATATCAAACCACCCATTATTTAACTGCAAAGCAAATATTCAGTTCACTAGCACTTTAATATATATGAATCAATATCACACTTATTTTTATGATTTTGAATGAGGAAGGGAATAAGTTAGGAGAGAAAGGGGAGAGAGACAGCATCAAGGAGAAGCAACAGGCATCCAAAAACTAGAAGTCTTTCGCGATTACAGAGTCCTAAACCTATCCTTAATTAAGTAACTAAATCAAAGATAGCAAAATAATTTCTTCTTCTTCAAAATCTTCAAATATTTATCAAATAATCAAATATTCTTCAAACATTTTTCTTTTTCTCCTTGCCTAAGGGCTTCATGCAATGCACGGACCCACGTATAATTTTGAAAAAAGAAAAAGATTTCATTTTGCAATAAAAAGTTTGTTCACGCACACATGGTTAATTAATTGCAATAAAAAAATTCGGTAGTAAAAAATACTAAAATTACTTGAAATGAAGCACGGTTAAGGGTAACGCGTATATCATGTGCTTAGTTGAATTTTATAATAAGACAAGCCTGATCATGAGAAGAGTATTCTGGTTATATATCTCTAATTAATTGTGAAATTTTACATCATTTATAGAGTTTTTATGAGAAATATAGGGAATGGGAATAATTACAATAGCTGTTGATATTTTGATATAATGAGTATTATATAAAATAAATGCTAAAAATGGCCTAATTGTTATATTTTTATACTTTTTCTTAATTAAACTGATGTGTCCAGAGCTATTTCTATCTATCTAGTTCTAACTATATTCTAGCCTTAACATTAGGTTTGATAAAATATTCATGGAAATTGCGAGCAGAACAATACTTGCTATATTATGCTTGAGAATCTTACGTTAAGTAACTTTCAAAATTGTGCAATGGTAGGAACAAGCAAAAGTGACTACTGCTCCAAATAATGTGACGATTTCCAAGTATTTAAAAAATAATGTATCTACATAGTACATACATATAAACACACATAAGTGTTTCCATCAAAAGCAAATAAAGGGTAAAAAATTACCTAGAACCAACTACAACGATCCCTGCAATGCCCCCAGCCTCAGTAAGGGTTGTCCTCCAATTGGAAATTTGATATTCTGGTGGTGAAATTCTTTGTATGAGATCATTAAATGCGTCTCCAAAACTAGAACTTTGATGACGAACTTCTGATGGATCCACGTAGTAAAACACAGGTAGAACTACTTGATCATTTGATTTACGAAGCTCCATGATCAGTGACAATTCCTCCAAACACCATTTAGATGCAGCGTATTCCCTAGAGAATATGATGATTGAGATTTTTGAACTTTTAATTGCTTGCAACAGCTCCGTTCTAATATAATTTCCCATGCGAAGCTCAACATCATCTTTGAAAACAATAATACCAGCATTCTGTAGAGCCGAATAGAGATGTGAAGTAAAAGATGTCCGAGTATCTTCTTCTCTAAAACTTAAGAACACTTCATATCTATGACCTGAATGTTACATTTAAAAAGTACAGCATATCAATAAATCAAATTCACATTTAAATAAGCATGATGAAAATATCACTTGAAATTATACGTACATGAATCCTCACAAAACCATAACCTACCACGATTTGGAAGCTCATTTTGTGAATCTTCTATTATTATTTGTCTTCCCATGAGCTGCAGCATGTTATGCATTCTGAGTTTGTTGTTTTTGTCAATGGTTATAAGGCTTCGATCCTCTAGGGCTCTCACGTCAACGTTACCATTACTTCCATGGCCATTCAACTCTCGAATCACATCATTGATGTCCATCCCAGTATGAAACAAAGCCGCATTTATAAATATTCCCTTTTGGTTATAATCTAAAGAGTCAAAGCTAAGCTTTAGTGTGTTGTATATATCAGGACGAAGAACTGTGGTTAGTTTCATCAATGCCGAATCCCATTCCATAGGTGAGCGCCCAGACAAAGAAGAGCCAAGTACTTTAAGAGCTAGTGGAAGTCCCTCAGTGTAAGCAAACATTCTTCTACTGAGTTCCATGAATTCTCCTTCAGGACATGCTTCTTTAAATGTTATTCTATTTAAAAGTTGAAAAGACTCGTGATCTCTCAGAAGTTTCACGTTATACACATCATCCACTTGAAAGGCCTCAAGTAAATGTAAATCTCTAGTTGTAATGATTATTCTACTCCCTTCACCAAACCATTCACGACTTGGACATAAAGCATGTAGTTGCTCCAAGTGATTCACATCATCAACCACAAGAAGTACCTTCTTATCATGCCTATCTATTCTCATATCTTTTCCTTCACATGTTACTGAAACAAGTTTTCCTTGTAAATCAAGTTGGCCTCTCCTGCTTTCCCAAGCTTCCCTGACATTTGAAAGAAAACAAGTACTCTCGAAGTCGTGCTGAATGTGGTGAAAAATGAGTCTGGCGATAGTTGTTTTGCCAATACCCCCCATTCCCCATATCCCTATGAAGACTATATCTTTCGATTCATGCTTTTGAAGCATTCTAATCACTTCTAGCACTTGAGAACTTGCTCCCACTAGGCGGCCATATGTGAGAAATGGGACATTCATATGCAATATATAGCGAACACGCTCCACAATATTTTGAATAACCTCACTTTCATTGCTGTGAATTATAAAGAGCAGAAAAAGGAGAATTGATTAATTAATTAAGCATAACTACTAATATAGCACAATAATGGTATCAAGAGCTACACATTTTGATCAAGCAATTAAACATGATAGCTTTATTAATTTGATCCTCTTCAAACCTTCATACATCGAATTAATTTAATATAAGTCGTTTGGAAAAAATAATATAAGTAAATTCACAAAATAATAGTTCCATGTTTGTCATGTTACCTAAATTAAGCTTCCATTACATAGCACGAATATAAGGGGAGTTTAGGGTGTAAGCTGCCCCTTAATTTTGGAGCTCTTCCTAAATGTTGCTTTTGTGTTTCTTTATATAATTGGATTCCACATAAAATGAGTGACATTTTGATATATTATGAGTAAAAAAGGGTTATGTTTTAATTTTTTAAAGATAGACACTTTAAAGTGAAGATGGCGTTTATGCCTTTCAAAGTATCATCTTTGAAAAATTAAGAAAAATTAAAAACATACACAACTTATATTAGTAAAATCGAAAACAAATAAAATTAAAGAAAGAATAAATTACCTGTGCTCGAAATTAGGCATAACAATACCATCCATGCATCCAGATTCATTGAGAGCTCTCCTCCACCGTAACACTTCATCGTTAGTGGGTGAGATTCTTTGTATAAGACGATGAAACGTTTGTCCAAAACAAGATTCTTGATTATGAACTTCAAACGGATCCACACGATAAAATATGGGGAAAACTACTTGATCATGTGACTTGTGGAACTCCATAATTTTGGTAAGTTCCTCGAGGCACCTTCTGGAACCAGCATAATGATGAGAGAAAATGATGATTGAAATTTTAGAACCTTCAATTGATTTGACAACGGAAATTCTAGCTTTCCTTAGAGATGAATAGAGATGGGAAAGGAAAGATTCTTGAGTGCCTTCACCTCTTGCTTTCCTCAGTAAAGAACTGAGACTGGTAGGGAAAGATTTTCTACTATATTCGCAACTTAAGAACACTTCATATTTATTGCCTACATTTCACAAAAGCACATATATAAAAGGATCTGTGGAGGTTAATATTTATTCTGAATGACCCTAATAATTGTAAATATATTCAAGAACAGGGAGATAATTTATTGGCCCTGCACCCTAAAAAATACTCCTGTGATGAAACAATTGGGAAGTTGATCTTAATCATGAATATAAGACATATTTCTAATTTTTATCAATTTTTTTTAAATTACCTTTATTAATCTTCAACAATAATCATGTAAATAAAGTGGGAGAGAATTAATGAAAATCATTAAAAAAATTTAAAAAAAACATATCATACTAAATAAATTAACTAGTATTATTAATATAATCAAATTAGGCAAATCAGTCATACATATATACATATCAGTTTTTGACTTTTCTAATGTTTCTCTTTACGTGGGGAGGGCGCCTCCTAACTCTGTTGGAGAAGAAATTGTGCAGCTCGTTGAAAGAAACATTCACACAGCAGTTTGTCTCCAATCGCAAAATCAAATTTCTAGCCTCTTTTAGCCAAATCATGTGTTCTTTCCCATTTTTCAGGCAAATTGTCTGTGCGGTTCGCTTGAGAAGAAGAATCCCAGAGCCATACATGTCTCTCCGCCTTATTTGGAATTATAGAAATCAAGAGGTATTTTTTGGGATTATCTCTTGTATTATTTACCATCTTCAATAATTGGGAGAATCCCCACAAAATACCTCATGAATTCCACAATCCCAAATTAATCCTCTGAATATGCTAAAAGACAAATGAGGGAGAGGGTAGCAATTAATCTTTTCAAAATTTTCGTAATTTTACAAAAATGCCCCTCGGTTTGAAAAAAAAAAAAGATAAAGACACCCTCTCAAAGCTTTAGGGTTCGGTAGCAGCCACCTAACTAGAGCTTCCACATATTTTTTTGTTTGAAATGAGAGTCAAGGTGGAGGAGGTGGGATTTGATCCCATTCCACCTTTGTTCCCCAAACCACTTTGAATGATAACAAACCACTTTGATACCAAAAGTTTGGTGACCATTATTGTAAAAGTACCAAAATTTCAAAAACACAAATTATTACCCTGTCCATCATTTGTCTTTTTGCATATTCATGGGGCTAATTTGGAAATGTGAAATTTAAGAGGTATTTATTTGGGACTTTCCCTAAAAAATTCAAAAGCTTCTCAATCTAATAACAGAATCAAATTTTGCAGTTGGTGGTAGCAGGAATCTTTTGAGTTTACTTCAAAATGGGAACAAGAATAGGAGTAAATAAGACTTGAGAGACTTTTAATACTATAAATTACATTTAAAGGCCATAAATTCTATAGGTTTCAAACACAGACAAAGGTTCTCGGTAGGAATTAATTTATTGGATTGATCAAAATGTCCCTCTTTATTTTTTTTAAAGGCGTGTTAAAGAAAGAGAACATCTTTCCAAATATTATTAAAATATGTTATAATAAAAATATGTTTTGAAAAGTCATAAGTCATGTCTTTAATTACACTGATTCATAAATTAATATATATAAGATTCAATAAATCTAATATATATTTGCAACTTTAAAGAGACACCATTAAAGCATCCATCCTCAATGTCTACAAATACCACTATTATCACTCTATTTTGAAGCATGTGCAGAGATGAGAGATATGAGAAGAATAAAGAATTCTAGATCTAGGAAATCTTTTTCTCTTCTTGAATTATAATTTTCCAGTCAAATATGAAACTTCGAAGAGTGAGAATGAGTGAGAAAGCTAGAGAGAGAAAGAGTGGGCACCACTGATGCAACAGTGATTCTAGGGATGAGACTATGGATGGAAGACATCATTCAAATGAGGAAGATGACATATTACGAAGAAATATCAAGGAAATGGTCGGCGATATGGATATGGAAGATGCAAGTAGGATAGTTTTTTATCCTGGGCAGCAGAGAGTTACAGGTTATGGAAAAAATGCAATGAGGAGAAGGGACAATGGGGAAACAGAGCACGACAGGAAAACCCAAAAAGCTCCCATATCCTATAATGCTAAACTCATGGGAGGTGAGGAACAAGTTTTTGAAGAGGACTATGAGGAACAATTAAAACAGTGGATAAGAGAAGAGGAGGACACAACCCCTAATCTGACTGAGGAGCAGGAAAGGATGGTGAACTCACTTACAAACCTCTATCTTCCAGATGACAGGTTGAAAGAGCTATAACATCCATGGAAGGATGCTCTAATCCTAGCTCTACTAGGACGCACTACCAATCTGACAATGTTGAGAGACAGAGTGGCCTGGATGCTTAAATCTGAGGACCTTGATCTAATAGACATTCCTAACAGCTATTACGTCTTCCGATCAAAGGACAAAGAAATATGCAGAAAGCTACTCTTTGATGGGCCTTGGATCATTCAAGGACATTATTTGGCGGTGCAGAGATGGAATCTGAATTTCAATCCTCATTGCAACACCATCAACAAACTGGCAGTATGGGTGAGGATACCGACATTACCGTTGTATTGCTACTCAGAGGATTTCCTATTTGAGCTGGGCAACACCATTGGAAGAACCTTAAAGGTTGATATGAATACTCTTGCTCATTGCAGTAGGAGTAAGTGTCTACATGTGGAAAGAGGAAAATTTGCTAGAGTTTGCGTGGAGGTGGATCTATCAATGAGGCTCCAGTCACGCTTGGTTATTTGAAAGCGTGTATATACCATTGAGTATGAGGGATTAGAGACTATCTGCTTCAAATGTGGAAAGTATGGACACAATGAAGAGAAGTGCTATGGTTACACCCATGGAACAAGCGAGAAGCCGGCGCGGGATGAGATTTCCGGCAAGCTTCGACGAGTGAGAAGGAAGTCAAAGACTAACAGAAATGAAAGAGAAGGAAAAGGACGTGCTGAATGTTTCTGTGTATATTGAGAAAATGATTGTATACAATTGTGAATGAATACACGATATTTAAAGAAAACAAGAAAATATTCCAGATGATTCCACTAGGGTTGCTTATTTACACTGGGCTTTAATACATTGTGGATATTGGGCTTCCTTGCTGTCTTGGGCTTCAGGTCTGTCTTAACATCCCCCGGCAAGTCAAAAGGAACAGAATGGACTTGTAGACTTGATCTCAACCAAAGAAACTGATGTGTAACTAGAGGTTTAGTAAATATATCAGCTAGTTGATCTTTGGAAGATATTATAGCAATTCGAAGAGCTTTGACTGCAACCCGTTCCCGTACAAAATGATAATCGAGAGCAATATGTTTTGCGCGAGAATGAAAGACAGGGTTAGCAGCTAGATAGGTGGCCCCTAAATTGTCACAATAAAGTGTGGGTGCTTCCGGCAAAATGATAGACAGCTCATTGAGAAGATGTTGTACCCAGATAAGCTCGCTAGTGGCATTTGCAAGAGCCCGGTATTCAGATTCAGTGCTCGATCTAGAGACAGTGGACTGCTTTTTGGAACTCCAGGATATAATATTAGGGCCAAAAAATACAGCATAACCAGCTGTAGATCTGGAGTTAATTGGGCATCCTCCCCAGTCAGCATCAGAAAATACCTTCAGTGATTTGGGTCCAATGGAGGCAGCCGTTGAAAACAGATTGTGGGAGGTAGATCTTGTGATATGGAGACCAAAATGAGAGGTGCCACGGAGATATCTAAGAATTCTTTTTACAGCTATCCAGTGTTGATCTCTAGGGTCGTGCATAAATTGACATACACGGTTGACAGCATAAGAAAGATCTGGCCTAGTGAATGACAGATATTGAAGACTACCAACTATACTACGATAGAACGACGGATCAGCAAACTTAGTACCAATGAGAGTGAGTTTGGAGTTTACGGCCATAGGAGAAGCCATAGGACGAGCATTGAACATATTAGTTTTGTGCAGCAAATCTAAAATGTATTTACGCTGTGCAAGGATTAAACCATCAGACACATGATGCACCTCAACTCCTAGGAAATAATTTAGGGGTCCGAGGTCTTTGATAGGAAAGGATGAGGCAAGTGTATTAAGCAGATCAGATATCGCAGAGTCAGATGTGCCAGTAAGAATTATATCATCAACATAGATTAATATATAAAGTGTGCATGAGGGGGAATTATAGATGAACAATGAGGGATCCGACCTGGAAGGGAAAAAACCGAGGTTCTGAAGGCATGTACTGAGACTTGCAAACCAAGCTCGTGGAGCTTGTTTCAGGCCGTAGAGAGACCTGTGAAGCTTACACACGTGATGAGGGTATTCAAGGTAAACAAACCCTTGAGGCTGATCCATATATACTTCATCATTGAGCACACCATGAAGAAAGGCATTTTGGATATCAATCTGTCGCAGAGGCCAATGACGAGAGACAACAATGGAGAGGATTAGGCGAACGGTGATAGGTTTCACCACTGGTGAAAATGTTTCAGAGTAATCGATTCCCGCTTGTTGATGAAAGCCCTTGGCGACAAGTCTTGCCTTTAGACGATCAACGGAGCCATCAGGGGAGTATTTAACCCTAAAGATCCATTTACAACTAATTACATTTTGAGAATGAGCTCGGGGAACAAGGGACCAGGTTTTGGTACGCAATAGTGCTTGAAATTCGTCGTCCATGGCTGCCTTGCAGACTGGTGATTTGAGAGCTGCACTGGTATAGGTTGGCACGGTGATCGAGGGCTGGGAGGCTGCAGTGAGTGCTTTAGGTGGTGGCCAGGGAATAGTGCCATCGGTGAATAGCTTAGGCTTGGAGATTTGTGCACGAGACCGAGTAACCATGGGATGAAGATGAACAGGGGACGGAGATAGAGAAGAAAGTGACGGTGGGCTCGAGGTAGGTGGGGACATTGCAGGTGGGGAGGACGACGAAGAAGTGGATGAGGATGGAGAGGCAGAGTGGACAGGGGCACAGAATTCACGTGTAGATGAAGTAGGGTAATGTTGGTCTGACAGGTGGTGGGCTTGAGTGGTGAACATTGGGCTTGGGTGAGATAATGGGCTTGAGTGACGGATAGGAAGAATAGTTGAGGTTGTCGTGGGCTCAGGTGTGTTGGATAATTGTTGGAAGGGAAAAATAGTTTCATAAAAAATGACGTCCCTAGATGTGTAGATCCTGTTGTGTTGTGGGCTAAGGCAAAGGTAGCCCATGTGGTTGGGGCTATAACCCAAGAAAATACACTGAGAGGAGCGTGGTTGTAGTTTATTTTGAGTGTATGGTCGTAGGTTTGGCCAGCAGGCAGAGCCAAAAACCTTAAGGAATGAATAGTTGGGCCTGGTGGTGAATAATTTTTGGAAGGGAGAGGCAAAGTTGAGTGTTGGGCTTGGTAGTCTGTTGAGGAGATATGTGGCAGTGGAAAACGCATACGTTTAGTAATGTTGAGGAATGTGTGCATGAGATAGAAGAGCAAGACTTGTTTCGACAATGGAGCGATGTCTTCGCTCGACGGTGCCGTTCTGAGTGTGAGTGTGTGGACAGGTAATACGATGGTGAATGCCCAATGAATTTAAAT
>JANTPZ010091664.1:0-30260 GCA_025593235.1 Vachellia pachyceras
AAGGTTGTTATAATGCATATTGATTTACAACTATATTTATGCATCCTTTTTTAATTGGAAGATGATGTAGTTAAATAATTCAATTTGAAGGTTAATATGTTTTAAATAGATGTTTTATCATTAAACATTGATTAAACATTCATATAAGCTTTATTTGGATGCTCAAAACTATTTCTTAAAGATAAAAATCGTGTTTGATGAGTTTCTGGAGCTTCCTAAAGAAAAAATTGAGTTCTAGGAAGAAAAGGGGTCAAAACTCAAGTTCCGGGCCATCCAAAACTTGAGTTTCAGCTTCTCAGAGTCAGAACTCGAGTTTCAGTATTGCAGAACTCAAGTTACGTGTAACTTGAAGTGAAAACTCAAGTTTTCAGCTTCAAGTTGTGATGACTCGAGTTACACTCTTTTCAGAACTCGAGTTGCAGCACTTCTATTTCTGTCAGCTCGACATATATTTGATATTTTGCTCATATCTCCCAAAATAAAACTCTGATTGATGTGAAACCAATTTCATATGAAACTAAACTCACAATGCGGTTCATAGACACCTAGAACACCTTCAAATAATTTCATAAGAAGGAGATATAAGTTTTGAAATATGATGGTCGAATTTAACATCTTATCACTGACCTTTGCTTATTGTTTCTGCCATAACTTTCTTGATATAATATATTTTGGACTGATTCTTGTTTCATATGAAAGTTGACATGCAGGGATTTCCATTGATATATTATTTGTATGATTTGAAGTTGAATTGAGAGAGATATGGACGCTGCAAATTGAGCCATATGCTGAAAAGTGGACCTGACATGTGCAAGCTGAAGCCATGAAGTAAAACTCGAGTTTCAACTTCATACAACTCTAGTTTCGATCTTTTTGAACACTTTAAAAGACATTGCTGCATCATAACTCAAGTTCCAAAACTTCACAACTCGAGTTTCGCAACTGTTTTACAAAACTTTCAAGGATAACTCGAGTTTCCAGCTTCAAGTTGTCATAACTCGAGTTACACTCTTTTTAGAACTCGAGTTGCATGCCTAAAATCTATTTTTTAGGAATCTTATGTGCTAAAACTCAAGTTGCAGAAGCATATAACTCGAGTTGCATAACTTGTTTACAAAAGAACTTCTAACATCAACTCGAGTCACATCATTCAAGTTTCAAACACTCGAGTTACTCATTTTTCAGAACTCGAGTTGCATAACTGATTTTTCAAAAACTTTCAACCATGAACTCGAGTTACAGTATTCAAGTTTTCATGACTCGAGTCAACCTCTTTTCAAAACTCAAGTTGCACAACATAAATTCATGACTTGCATTGTAAACTCGAGTTTTCCAAATAAAAGTTTTCTTAACTCGAGTCAGTCATTTTGAAGAACTTGAGTTTCAACACATATTGTTTTGAAATGGCTGTGAACTTATGAGAAAGAACTCGAGTGACAATTTCCATCAACTCGAGTCACAAATTTATCTAACAGCAGCGTCTGACACAGAGCTTCACTTCTCACCAAATCTTTCCTTATTAATATTAAAGTTTTAAAAACTTACCTGCTCCCATAAATGCGTTATGCTTTTACTAAGTAATAGGAAATGGGTTTGATAAATTCCTCTCCAGCATGGACTCTTAATGGACAAACTTACAGACGTTGGACATACAACCTGCAACGTTACAGACAAGACCACGAAAGCAGGAGTTGTGAGTAACGGATACAAGTCTCACTCTAACGGCTATTCAAACTCTGAGCAACGGCTATCAAATGAAGCTGGACTATAATTGAAAAGCATTCAAGCCAGAGAAAAAGAGAGAGAAGAGACAAAAGAAGACAGAGTCGATAAACACAAAATAGAGCATAACATTAGGACTCTGATGTTTACTTCTCTAAGAGCTTCAATGTTTATTTATCAACTCTATGAGAGAGTATTTTATTTACTCATCCAAACTCATTGTATTTCTGTGAGAAACTCAAGATTGGGATCTTGAGACTATTTGTCTGGGATTGATTTGAGAAAACAGAGCATGTTGGTCTCTGTGCAATTTGTGAGGGGGAGTAATTGTAAAGGTTTCTCAAGTACCTGCGATGCAAACTTGAGTGGGTTCATAAATGCCTGGAAACATTTATGGGGTTGTCAAGTACCCACCGTTACGAACTTGAAACAGCTTCACAAGTGTCTGTAGAGAACTTGTGGTTGTAATGGTTTTCCAAGTACCTGATTTAAACTTGGATGATATAGTGGATTGAAAATCTCAGAGGTGCTCTGGGACTGGATGTAGGTCAGAGACGGCCGAACCAGGATAAATCATTTGTGTGCTTTCTATTCTTTCATCTCCATTAACTTACATTATTTTTCCTCAAGCTCTAATTGATTTCATATTCTATTTCATTTACTAGTTTGAGTTTTTTGATCAACCGAAGTTTTGGAAAAAGAAAAATTTTCTATGACACCCAATTCACCCCCTCTTAGGTGACAGCCAGTCTAACAAATTCTACTTCCAAATATAACAATCCATATATCATATCACATAAATGACTTAGTGCAGGAGTTTAATTTACATTCATCCAAGAATTCATAGATGTGCACAAATATATATATATATATATATATATCAACTAGCAAAGCAATACATCATGTGCAACATTTCCTTTAGCTTTGGAAGCTACTCACATTTCACCTTTGCACCACCTTGCCCTTGCTTCTTGAGCTTGTGCCTAGGGTTTGTCATTGGAAAGGGTGAGATTTCAAAGAAATTCTAGTAGCAAACATCTCTAACAATACATCAACATGCATGATTATCCAAATCCAAACAATTATGCCATGTAACATGAGTAATAAACCTTACTTCTATCATATTTGTACAGGGCCAAGGCAATCATTGCATAACTTCAACCATGCATTCTCACAAGCAAGGTTTTACATTTCAAGTGGGTACAACCACACATCAAATATGGCAATTAACAGATAAAAATCAATACAAAGTAGATGTCAAAGTGAGAAGTGTTGCTACCTTGAAACTTTAACATCCCAATGGCACTTGGAGTGGCTTCCACTTGAACTTGGCCTTCCTCATAGAAATTTAATACTCCTACACATGCCATAGCACACTTGGCATCAATACTATGCTATTTCTCATGCATTATAGCATTAAACAACTCATAAAATTCCCTCTTAACCACTTAGTCTCTAACTTGGCCAATTGTGATTCTAATGTTTTCAAAATTATGGGTTCACTTTTGCCCTACACAATTTTTCATTCTAAACTCAATGGAAGCATTAAAACATTAAAAATCATACTCCTTCCCTTCATTATTGTAACTACACAAATTGTATGCAGAAATTGAGAGGAATGAGATTTTACAACATCTCTTGGCATACACATGCACAATCTGATTCATAAACCAATTCCTAATAATTTAATAAACTTAAAATATTCCTTTTCAAGCCTCACACAATTCAACCAGAAGCATAGGGAGGGTTTCATGCCAAATTCTCATATCAACTCCAAATCAACTCAAATCAAATACCAATATGCAGCAAAACATGCAAAGAATTGATTTGAAACACTTGTTGCTTCCAATTTTCACTCCTCTTCATTTTCTCTCACTAGGTATCTTCAACACAACTCTTGAAACTCATTAACCAAGCACTTGAAGAGAAAACTAAATTGATTAAGGGGAAGAACAAAGCTCATCATCAATTTTCATAGAAGAAATCATGCTGAAATGATGAACTTACCTTGGATTTGGCTTGATTTCTTCACTTTCTCTTGAGTTTCTTCACTTCCAGCTGCTCCTCTCTCTTTCCTTGCCTGGAGTACGAAATTGTGCAGATAAAATGGCTTGGAGACTTTAACAATCAGTTCATAATCCATTTTTCCAAAAATGCCCTTACTTTTATGATTTTTCAACTACCGAAAATACTTTTAGGGAATTTTCTGATCATTAAGGCCATTTCAATCTCTCAAAAATTCACATAATTCATGAGCTCATTAGACCATTTTTCTTTTCTCAAAACTCATTTCGAAAATAACCTTAATTAATTTTCTTCCAAAAATTCAAATTCGGCTATTTTTGGCCTTTCGTATCACCGTTCCAGCAAACTATTTTTGACTTTCTGCTGGAAAAAAATTTATAAATTAAAGCACTCCAAAATCTATTTTTAGCCACCTTAAAATTACATTTATGAGACCTCTGAATAATTAAAATAATAATATTTGGCTAAAAACTCATTAAATAGCCAAAATATTGATTATTGTAAAAATATCCCGTGAAGGGCATTTTTGTCCATTTAATCTTAACTGAGCCTCAATTACTGATCATTGACTTTTTCTCTACCTCCTGGTGCTCGGGGTCATTTTTTGATATTTTTATCATCTTTTCTCAAAATAATCATTATGTCCCTAACTTTTTTAAAAATGGTCATTTTGCTCTTATGTTTTATTTGCTTGCAATGCTTCTATTCATTTCCGGACTCTTGAACACTCTCTAACCCTTCGTTTAGCCCTTATCCTCAATTACTGGAAAATGAGGATATTACAATTTTAATTACCAGTGACAGAAAACAATGAAGAGGGGGGGAGTTAGAAATTATCCGAATGTGTGGGGTGCATGATAATTGACAATTGAAAACGTAGGGTTCAGATGATATTTGAAATTTGAATTCAAGACGAAGATAAAATAAAATGTGGGATTCTGGATCATCACAAGGGTATTGGAAAAAGAGCTGCTTTGGGCAAAGCGAGAAATGGGTAAAAAAGACATAATGAAAATTTGCGGCGTTTAAAATTTGAAAATATTGATGCTCTCTCAAGCTGGCACAGAGCTATAAGAGTATTCGGCTATCTCTAAGCCCAATGTTTTTCCCCCCGAAAGCAAGCCACTTTGGAGCCATGAAAAATATATCAGCTTGGTGGAAGAGTTTTTAGGGTTTTAGTTGAGAGTTGAATACTTCGTTTAGTCCTAAATATAGAAGTTAATGGAGAGATTTCTTTTTTAGTTATAAATGATAAACCCCAATCCATTTTACCTTTTTTACCTTAAATTATCATTACTGATTTCACATTGTAGTTGAGGGTTTTGGTCAATAAAGTGGTTTCTAATGCAAACAGCTAAAGGAGATACTTTAGCTCCTGCATTTAAAAGTGAATTGAGTAATATTTTGATCTCCTTCCATCCTACATCTTAGTGGGTGTTTGGGTAAGCTTTTTTATCCTCAAAAGCATGTTTAGTAGTGTTTTTCCGTAAATCGAGATAATCTCCTTCACATATTTACTTCGGTTCGTGTGAAAACACTTCTCCACCGCTTTTTCAAATAGGCCCTTTAATTATATAGGCAGAATTGTTTCACTTTCATTTTATTTTGCTTTAGGTTTAATCATGGAAAAAGAAGTTTCCTCTACTCATAGAGGAGGGATAGATCCTTCCTAATCCTACCTAAGGCTTTAACTGCATCCTTCGTGAGATTGATTCGTAGCTGTAAGGATGAAAAGAAAGCTGTGACCTTTGTCAATAAGAAAGCGTCGATTAGGCCAATGTGCTGCTTCTTGTTTTCGATCAAAGGCTTGTAAAGAAATTGATAGGCTTTTCTTTTTATTATATGTAGAGAAATTGAATCTATTGAGAATGTATTGTTTTTATGTGCAGTTTGTAGTTAGAAAGACATTACAACAAAAAAAATGGTCTGCAAGTGAAGAAACTGACACAGTAATAGCGACAGGCTGTAACAATCCCAAGAAAATGGGCTTTGAAATTGATCCAATTGAGAGCCCAAACCAGGAGCACATGGGCAGGATGAGAAAGATTTAGAGAACACATCACAAAAGGCACAAGGAGCAGGCAAATATAAATAACTATCAGATCATTGAGAAAGGGTGGTTAGATATTATGAATTCTCTTCCCCTTCCTAGTATTCTCCAATCTCTTCTGTGGCTCTAATTTCCCTCTTTGGCAATCCTTTGTGGTTGAGACTTCTATCTCCGTATTTTATTGTAATGGGATATTTTACTACTTGAATATTATATCATCTGCTAGATTATATTTCTATATACAGCGTTGTTACATTTGGTGCTTTCGTTGAGAGTCAGTCGGAGACATGGCGGAAAACACAGGACTGAAGGACCTACAAATTGAAATGGAAAATCTACAGATCCAAACCACGGCTGACTTGAAAAAGATAAGCGAATACGTAGAGGACTCCCGAGATCGTTTCCAAAACATGGACGCGCGTTTGGATCAAATGAACTCGGTACTACAGTCGGTGGTCAGATTGTTAGATCAGATGCACCACCGTTTTGAGCAAATACAGATCACGATCCCCGGAGGATCGATTTCGTCTCCTTCCATGGTGAGCAGGTACAGAGAAGAAGAGGAAGGAGAAGAATCACAAGATGAAGAAGAATCATCAGAGGAAACAAACAAAGCGCTGAAATGGTCGAAAGACGATGAGAAAAACCTGGTGGATCTAGGAATTTCAGAGATCGAGAGAAACCGCAGACTGGAGAGTCTGATAGCGAGAAGAAGAGCAAGACAACAGATGAAGCAGCGGATAGAGCAGGGTCTGAGTTCGACTGATTTAAGAACTTCTACGAGCTGAATGGCTCCTCTAAACATCGCAAAAACAGACCCGTTAAAATTGCCAAGAAATTACAGAGGGGACGAGGGATTAGAGATACCTGGTTCAGCTCCGTCGACTCTGCGACAATTGCGAAGCTCTTTCGATCTTCCGTATGATGCAAAGAGGAGGCTGGAAATTCTAAGTATGGCTTTAAGCAATTATTATTCAGCGTTGTTCAAACGGAATATGCCTTCACCAATAGGATTGAGATTGTGTCTATGCTTCGTTACAATTCTGGGATTGATGAAATACAAATGAGATTGGTCTTTGATCCTGGAATTGATGCACCAATTTCACAGTCTTTTCTGAACTATGTGTTATTGGCGATTGTTTATGGGAGCACTGTACGTTACCGAAGGAGTGTTTGTGTTGCTGGTCTTGTGCTGGTAGTGTTTTCAGATTTTCATGCAGGTGATAGTGATCATGGAAGCAATACTCACAAAAGGGATATTCTTGTCCTCGCCGGTGCTACGTTATATGCTATCAGTAATGTCAGTAAGGAGTTTCTGGTGAAACTGAGCAAGATGTTCAACAGTACTGCATCAACCGTGGAATGTGCATGGGGAGGTACTGTTGTGCTACGTGCAAATTCTTCGACAATGATGTTTCCAAGAAACAGTACCACTGCGATGAATGTGGCATATGCAGAACTGGAGGCAATGATTATTTTTTTCCTCTGTAAGAAATGTGGTTGTTACTACTCCAATGTGATGAAAGAAGGACACCAATGTGTGGAACAAGCAATGCATCAGAATTGCCCTGTTTGTATTGAGTATCTATTTGATACCTTAAGAGCCATCCCTGTCTTGCCTTGCGGCCATACCATACATTTGGAGTATCTTAGAGAGATGGAGAAACATTGCAGATATTCATGCCCTGTTTGTTCAAAATCCATCTGCGACATGTCAATTCTGTGGAAGAAACTCGACCAAGTGATCGCTTCGATGCCAATGCCAGAAGCTTACAGAGACAAGATGGTGTGGATACTGTGTAATGATTATGGAGTGAATTCTCGTGTGCATTTCCACATTGTGGCTCATAAGTGTCAGAGTTGCGACTCATACATGCCATTCGATCTTGGTACATGCCATTTGATTAGGTTTTACTATGTGAATTGCAATATGGCAGTGGACATTGACTGGACTCACCATGCTTTCATTGCTTTCATCCTTTTGGAAAGACATTGCACTTTCAATCCCACCTTTGAGGTGCATATCGATTGCTTGATAAATTGTTTCCAAACCTTCTCAATATTACCTACTAAAAGTTGTTACTTCTGTCTTGATATTCCATCCATGTGCTTAATGTCGATTATGGTATTTGACATGGGAAATGCAAGAGGAAACGAGAGAAGGTTACTGGACTTATTTGATAATATTATTATCCGGTTTTGGATGGGCTTGGATACTGTGGCTACAGCTTTATTTTTGGGAAACTATGAAATGGTGAATTATAAGTTGATTAAAAAACCCGAAGGGCATTCCAAAAGATCATTTTGCTGGATCATTGATTTTGCTTTGGGTTAAGCATTGGAGTCCAGAAAGCCACTGGTTGAACCTCAGTTTCATTTATGATCCTAGTGCTGTCATTTTTATCATTGTCTCTTTCGCCAAAGACATCTTCCATTTTTCTCTCCTCCAAGAAGTCGTTCCTCTTGAGTTACTATGTACTTGTTTGACAAAAAGTTTCACTTGGTTATCTGGAAGGGATAATTGTTATCGTATTTCGGCCGATTGTGGACTTACCGGCTATCATCACAATTATGAAGTTCAAAGTATTCATGTGCATCTGAATGGACTACAAATGACCAAGATTGTAGATTTCTTTGATTGGATCGTGCAAGCCAAATCCAATTACGATTGACACTTTCTAGCTCCAATTCTGGAACACTCTATTGCAAGGATTTTCTCTGGACCTTGAGGACAAGGTCCATTTTAATGGGGGGAGTAAATGTAACAATCCCAAGAAAATGGGCTTTGAAAGTGATCCAATTGAGAGCCCAAACCAGGAGCACATGGGCAGGATGAGAAAGATTTAGAGAACACATCACAAAAGGCACAAGGAGCAGGCAAATATAAATAACTATCAGATCATTGAGAAAGGGTGGTTAGATATTATGAATTCTCTTCCCCTTCCCAGTATTCTCCTACCTCTTCTGTGGCTCTAATTTCCCTCTTTGGCAATTCTTTGTGGTTGAGACTTCTATCTCCGTATTTTATTGTAATGGGATATTTTACTACTTGAATATTATATCATCTGCTAGATTATATTTATATATACAGCGTTGTTACACAGGCAGAACGCTAGGGGAATTTATAGAGCTTGTTATTAGTCAATCACTTTGTTGCCTTTATCACCTTATGGTATAAATAAGAGATTGTGGATTTGTTTCCGCTTGTAAACTCAAATCATGTCTTTACAATCATAGAGAGTTTATATTGTTAGATCAAGTAACAACAGCAACAGTGAGTAGTGTATAAGGAATAGCTGCAATAAGCAAATAGTGAACAGTTTGAGCATACACAATATATATATATATATATATATAACATCAGTTGGAACTTAAGATTTCCCAAAATTCGCAAACCTAAAAGCAAGAATAAAGTCCTAAAAATCAAAACCCACAAACAAGAAAGTATAGAAATTTGCAAATCAATGTAGAGTGGAATGTAAATAGCCAAATCATGCCAGTTTGAACATTGCATTATTGGGTTCGTCCAATGCAAATTATTTGAGCCAAAGCCTCTTGAATTTGTTTGAATAATTTGAGCCAATGCAAATTTTTCGTGGCGTGCAGGGTATTTTTTCTGCAATATGAGTAAGAAAAGAAAAGCGATTGCAAAGAAGAGCAAGTAAGACAGACAAACCATAGTGCTTAGATCTGTCTTCGTTTTGCTTATTCTCAACAGCTCTAATTAAGGGAACAATGGGTTCATTCCATCAATCAAATATTTAAAAGCGAGTTCAAACTTAAGTAAAAGGGTTCATTCTATTGAGTAACTACTATTATACCTATTTAGCTTTAGTAATAAAAAGTAATGAACCACTTTTTTTTTTTTAGAATCATGAAACCACCAAAATTGCTATCATTCATTCATTGCATTATCAATGTCTTTTTGGGGTTATTTTTAGAAATCAGCTTCCGCATTAAAAGAATTTGTTTTTTTAGAACTTTAACCAAATAGATCATACCATGTAAGGATCACAACAATAGTTAAACTACGAGAAAAAAAATTATATATACCAACATCGGCAGATCATGTTTCTATTATGACAATGTACTGCCCTTCTCTCAGATAAATAGAACACATGAATGAACCGAACAAGCGTTTAAATGTATCAGTAAGTTGCAAACTGGGGAGGAAACACCCAAATGATAGACAAAATAAGCCATAATTCCAGAGTACAGAGATTAAAGAAATGCCGATAAGTTCTCTGACCTTGAAAGAACATTCATGTGAGAAGACACTGGTATAAAAATTTTATGCAAGAGTGATGAAGATGGCTTAACCAGTAAAGAAATTTAAAACTCCATTTGTAGCATAAATCATATGGTACAACGCTGCACATCAAAACTCTTCTTTCCATGACCTTAATTATGCTAACTTCATAGATAACTAGGCTCTAGACAGATATGCCTATCTGAGTTCATTGAACTCACAGGCACAATCATGTAACAAGAAACATGTACACAAATACTTGATGCTAGAGTGATGAAGATGTTTAACATTTAAAATATACAGAATTTCCACACGGAGATTTTAAAAAGAGCCTTTGATCATACAAACCATACAATTCCTTCCTTCCATGGCCTTCTTCAATACTTATTTCATGGATTGTAGCAGCCTAATCAGCAGAAACTATAATATCACTTAGGTAACCTTGTGCAAGTCTCATACACCAACTGTGCAGCAAGCATATCCACAACAGCAGAACCCACGGACTTAAATACAGTTATTTCCTCAGAATTTGTTCTCCCAATCTTGTCTCCTGCAGCTAACTCCACCAAATTTGCCACAATATCTTCCTTCTTAATTACTCCTCTTTCAAAAGCACCCACCAATTCTCCGGCTTCCACCATAGCAGCCTCATTGTCCACAAACACTCTTCCTCTCTTAATGGCCTCATCGTCACATTCCTTCATCGAATGCTTGAATGAACCTACCAAATCCAAATGAGCTCCCATTTTCAACTTCTCACCCTTCACAAGAGCAACCTCGGAATTGGTCGCACAACTCACAATATCACCAAGTCCGATGATCTCATCCAAAGACGCATTACTCTCGAAGCTTACTCCTTGAAAACCACCATCATCATTTTCTTGCATTTTCTTGGCCAATACTTTTGCCTTCTCCGCTGTCCGATTCCAGATAATTACTTTCCTCAGACTAGGTATCGCTGAAAAATGGGCTCTGATCAAATGGGGTGCCATAGCTCCCGCACCCACCATCACGAGGACTTGACTATCTGGTCTAGCCAAATGTTTGGAAGCCAAACCAGAGACACATGAGGTTCGATAAAGGGTCAAATCAGTGGCATCAATGGATGCCAAAGGCTGCCCTGAGGTGGAACTGAAGAGAACATAAGTTGCCTGCACACCTGGTAAGTTAATAGCAGAGTTCTGGGGGAAATGGGTGACAAGCTTGACACCTATGTAAGGGAAAGGAGGAGAAGAAGACCAAGAAGGCATGAGGAGGAGAGAAGAAGAAGGAGAAACCTCGTAGCTTTGACGTATTGGGGACTGGATTGAGTTTGAGACTTTTGGGAGAGAAGATTGAAAGTGATTGATTAAAGTTTGATGGGTGAGGATGGAGTGTAAGTTATCAGTGGATACGAAAAATGGAGAAGAAATCGGAGCGAAGGATGCCATTGATAAAGTTGAAAATGACTATAGGGCTCGTTTGGGAACGTGGTAGAGAAATACTTTTACGCAAACCAAGACAAACATGTGAAGGAGATTATCTCATTTTGCGAAAAAACACTGTTAAACGTGTATTTGAGCCCTGCAAATGTTGAGCCAAACAGGCACATAAGGTTTTGGGGTGAAATTACAGACGCTAAAAGTAGACAAGAAGACACCTCTGATTGAAGATCTGAAGTTTGACTAGGAACTAACCCATTTCTGTGTGCAAGTAACAACCTGCAAAACATAAGCCTATTATAAGCTTTTGTGTAGATAAAAGCATACACGAAAAAAGACCCCACCAGCTAACCCACTGAGGCCCAAGTAGAGTCCACAATTTTAAAGAAAACATGTTCAGATCAATAATTGCATATATATATATATATATGCAAAGTTAATAATTTGCCTTTTTATCAAAGTGTCGAAAAATCATATTCACACAAATCGAGATAAAACCCTTCTCACATATTTACTTTGTAAACTATAAATTAAGTTGTAATAGTAACTTCCACCGTTAATTCATACGAACCAAATGATATATATAATGACTTTTAACGATATATACATATATTTTCGTGAGAACACTTAACTGAAGTAGTGAAACTTTCATTTTAAGTAAACTCGTTGAGGTAAGATAAACTCATGAAGTAAACACAGTAAGAATTTGATCCTTTTTATCGTACCAAACACATGCTTTAGAGTGATGGATGATCCGGAGAAAATATTTCAATTCACTTTATTCCTGTATTGCATTGTATTGTATTTAATTGGTGATATTTTTTTTTTGGAATTGTTAGCATTAAATACCATGCTTTGTCTACAAATCTAATCTAATTTCTAAAATTTTGTGTTGATATTTTATTACTTTCACAAATCTGATATAATTTCTTCATACACAGCCAGTGACACAACTTAGCACCATTCATAATTAGACGCTTGTATGGTGGACAAAAAGTGGGGTCTGGACCATAGCGTTCAAACGTGTCAAATTTATGTGGGTGTGTATTTAAAGTTTCAAATTTTTATTCAGAAATCTCAAATCTCCCACAATTCATCACTTTAATAAAAACCCCAAAATTTCCTCACTTCAAATCCTAAAAAAAAAAAAAATCCCAAGTCAAAAACAATCCCAAAAAAACCACATAAATCAAATATCATCAAACCTTAAATCCATGTTTCAATCACAATTTCTTCTTCCATGGATTATTTCATCAGTTTAAGACATAATGAGTAAACCTTTGACCAAGGATCTGAAACAAAATATCTTATGTTTGTTTTTTATTTACAAAGAAGTGCGAAGTGAACAACAGCACTTTAAATTTCTTCTCCAAAAGTGAGAAAAGTTTTTAAACGCAGCAAAGCCTACGGAAGTCAATTCATAGAAGTTTCACAGAGACATAAGGGACAGGCCATGAAGGTATGCTGCTAATTTCATATTCTAAAAAAGCTTTAGAAGATGGCTATTACAGCAACTTTAATTTCTGGAATCGATTGATCCATTAAAAAAAACATAATTTCAACACTCAAAGTTCCATCTAAATTGATAAAATCTAACTATTGCATTCACTCTACAATTACAATCTTAGAGTCATCTAAAAACCTAATTTACTCCAAACTCTAAATCAAAAATTTACTCTATTCTCCCAGATAATCCCCCTGTTAGAAAGATCTAGATGAGCAGGACGACTTTGATGAAGTATGTTTTGTGAATAGGAGTAGATTTACTCACCAAAGTATCTGAAAGAAGAGAACCTGGACTGCAAAAATGGAAGAACGTCGCTGTCTTCCGTCTTCACCTCCGACCCTCTCTCTCTCTCTCTCTCTCTCTCTCTCTCTCTCGAATTGGGCGTGTTGGAGGGTAGGGAAAGTAATACCCAAATGAAAGGGTGAACTACATAAAGGACCCCGTTTTAGTATTTCCACCGTATTTGTTTGGCGTCGTATGTATCCGAGTGCATTTGTATATCTATTTGATATATTTTCCCTATTAAATTAATAAAAAAAATTTGAAAATTTTTAAAATAAATTAAAATTTTAATACAAAACTATTTACAGAATAAATTAAAAATGAAAAGTACATATATTTTAAAAATATTTTAACTGCCCAATGCCCATTGAAAAAACTTTCAAATCATTTTTTCCCCTTTAGCATTTACACAATTTGATCTACAAATGTTTTTTTTTTTGCCAATCTTGATCTACAAATGTTGATCATTAGGAAGTGCGATATTGTCACATTTTTCAAAATTACCCCAATTGTTAAACTTCAAGGGAAGAATTACATCTTCAAAAACTTCCCATTATCCAATGTTTCTTAAAGAAAACTTTCAGATTATTTTTAACTTTAACCAAAAAAATCGATATATCATCCATATATAGTATACAAATGACAAGTAAGAAGAATTTATATTATGTATGTGTTTAGGAATCCGTTGAAAGAATAATTTCACACAAGTAGAAGTAAGTATGTGAGAAGGGTTTTATCTCGGTTAGAAGAATTACGAAGGCCTCTTCCTAGACAAAGCAAGGGAGGGTAGCCCTGCTACCAAAATTTAATTATGCACCGCAAGTGTACGGGTTGTGAAGATAATATATGATAAATCAAGGTCGATCCCACAGAGACTCAATCTAAATGGAAAATAGGCACTAGAAATCTTAATTTCGTTTAAGTTGAGAAAATAAAATAATGATAATTTAAATAAACTAAAATATTAATTCAAATGTACTAGAAAAGATCAATTGACACAAGCGACCTAGAGCGGCTAATCCCTTCTTTAAGTTTTAGAGCATGTAATTACCCAAATAAATATATTTAAATTTTAAACTGTTAATCTAGAGTATAAATAGATGTAGTGTCTTCCGATCATCTACAACCCTCTCTCAAATAAAACTATTATTCCTAAATAGCTTATTCAAAAGGCATTAACTCGAACGATATCACTTTAATATGATTATATGAGTCCTGTAGATATAATCCTATCTTAAAGGCAAATTAGAAATAAATTCTAATCTCACATTACTCAGTTTAAAGGTCCAATTAAGATCCCTCATCTGAGGTTAATCTAAATTCTTAATATTCATACTTATTGTTGATCAGAATCTAAACAGAGACAATAAGATTTAAACTGAATAAACACAATTAAAATTTAATATAAATAAATGATTCAAACATGTTCAAATCCTTAATCAGTTTATAGCTACTCTAGATCTAAAGAAAGTTAGGCACACATGACTTTAATTAAGCCCATAATAAAACTCAAGAAAAGGAAAGAATAAAGGAAGAAGAATGCCACAATGAACTATGATGAGTGTTTGTGCGTGTGTGCCTGGGCGTTGCTTCTTCCTCTTCCTTCCTGCGTCTTGCTTCTTCTCTCCACTTGTGCGTGCTCTCTCTTTCTCCTGCGTGTGTTTGCTTTTTCTCTTTGTGCTGCTTGGATGTCCAGCGTGTGTGTTCTTCTCATATATATAAGGATTTTGTCTTTTAGTGCCTCCCCCAATATCCACAATGTCCTCTTCTTGATTCTTTCTTTTTGTTTTGATTTCTTGATATTTCTTCATTTTTCTTGATTTGATGAGATCTTCCCTTTGGATTATTTCTTAAAAAATATAACAAGATAATAAAATAAAATGAAGCAAAACAAAATGGAAATCAAAATTAATAAAAGCTTCAAATTATTATTATTTATTATGATTTAATAAATCCATAAGATAATGCATATATTTAATATTTTAATCTCAAAATATCTTAAAATAATTAATCCCTAAGATAATGTCTAAACTCAAATATATCTAAAATATATCTCAAATATACTAAAAATTGGAGAGTTATCATTCTGCCTTAGGAATAGGGTGGAATCAGAATACGGTTTGACTTGTTTTATTTCTAAATAAGAGCAGGCTCATACTCTTTAAAATGCCTAATTTTCTTAACAGATCAGACCTAGGCTTACTAAAAAGCATGTTGAGCTTTCTAGGGTAGCTTGAAGTTCTCCTTAAAAAATCACAAACCCCATCGTTCTCCCTTCCATTATTTTTAGTGTTTGCAACTCTCACTTTTGCTCTCTCTCTCTCTTTATTAACCGAGAGAGAGTCTACAATAGGTTTGTGATTTTCCAGCGTACATGAGAGCTGCTCTTCCTTCCAGTAGGCAAGGGAATGGATCTTCCCATGAAGGAAAATTTGGGAAGGGACCAAAATCACCCTCTACCTTCATTCTTCAAACCTTTTTATTGATGTCGCCTTTGAGTGATTAGGTGCTATAATATCCGCATTTCTGTAACTTGAATTAAAGGCTAGACCGGTAAATTATGTGATAATCTAAGGCCCGTAGATAAGAAAAATAGGAAGGACAATGCCTATAGACAAGAAAATCATAATTGACTAAATCCCTAGTCTTGAGGATTTTAAGCAAAAAATGACTAAAAGGCAAAATGGTCATTTGGCCTAAATGACAAGGGTAAAATGGTCATTTTGATTAAAAAGGCCTAGGGCACAAAATGTCATCAAATAATAAGGACAATTTGGTAATTGGTCAAAAGTCAACTAAAGAGTTAAAGTTGACAAAAAAAGTCAAAGTCAAGCAAGGGTAAAGTTGGAATTAAGAAAGAGTAAGAAAAATAATGCCATTTTGGTAATATGTATAAAGTATAAAAGCAGTGGTATTTTTGTAAGTATGAAGAAAGTAATAAAGAGAAAGGAAATGCAATGGCATTTTTGTAATTAAGGGATTTTGGAGGACTGGAAGACTGAGAAATAATTATTTGAGGTAGCAGAAGTCCTCGAACGTCAGAGACCCAAACTGAGAAAAGTTTACTTAGTTCCTAAATTATTTAATAAAATTATTATCCAGTATCTGGTGCGGGTAGTTCCTTAGTTCGGAGGACAACAGTACCCGAAAGCCCTGAAAAAATGATTTTCTAAGAAAATTAATTACAGAAAATCCAGGAAGAATTTTGAGGAATGGAAAACGGCTGGAGTATCAGGGAAAATTCTAAAAATTTTCCATGACCTAAAGTCAAATTGGCCGCCGGAAGCACCCTTTACAGTGTTTCGTCGGAATCGAGGAATCCTGACGAATTATGAGGAAAGCACAGGAGTAACTTGCTAAAGGGAGATGATGTCACCTAAGCAAGGAAGCCTAGGGGATGGCACCACATGAGAGAGAGAAGGTCTCCAGAAAAGTAAAAAAAGGAAGCTATCCAGATAAAGTTACTTTACGGAAGTACGTGTAACCGAATCAAGTAACTGGATAGTAATAGAGACAGTTAGCCCAACCAAGTCTTGTAGGAGAAGCTAGAAATCACTTTTTACCAAGCAATGAGAGCTTGACAAGTGGCACAACCACAACCAAGTAAATCAAACTTGGTCCCCAAGACTAAATTACAACCACACATTATGTAAGAGGCTTTTTACATAAGCTTTTCTCTCCTCTCTCCTCCCTCAAAATTCCGCCACTCTCCCTCTCTCCTTTGGTCAGATTTTTCTCTCCTCTCAAGCTCCTAAAACCGCCACTTTGCTCCCAAGGAAGAAGAAGAAGAAGAAGAAGAAGAAAGCTCACACAACTTTAAGGTAAGCACCCCAGCAACCAACTCTTTCCATTTTTCTACTCCTTGTGACTTCTACTACCTCTCTAGTGGTTGATTTCCTTGATCAAAGACCTCTTTTTGAAGATGAAAAGCTAGGGTTTCAAGGTATGGAAATGAAAAAAGAGAAGGCTTTTGAGGTAGTAAAAGGTTGCAAGTTCTTTCTTGAGTAGTAAAGAGTAGTTTGGGGTTGTGTTGTTGGTTGTTTTTGTTGATGCAAGAATTTTTGAAACCCTAAAGCTAGGAGGTGGGTGCCGTCCAGTTTGGGATGGAAAAGGGAAGGGTTTTGTTTAAGCTATATGATGTATGGATAGTGGTTTGGGAGCGTGAATATGCAAGAATACATGATGAAAGTTGAAAAACTCCTTCCTTCCCTTATTTTTCTGATTCTCGGCCATTAAGAGAAAAAATAGAAGGGATGTGTTTTTGGTTGTTTTGATGGCTCCACTAGCTCTAAAATGATGTTTTGTGTAGGGTAAAGATAGGAAATGGATTTTAGAAGCTTAAGGGACCATAAAACCAAAGTTGGAACTTGTAAGGTCTTGAAAATGTAAGAGGAAGTTTTATTGTGTTTTTACAAGTTTTCTTGCATTTAGATGGTTGTATATTCATGTGTATATTATTACATGATCTTTAGGAAGTTGAGACCCTCAAGAGCATATTTGGAAGTGATCCAAGAGAACTTTAAAGTTCAAGTAAAAAGGGAAGCTAAGCTTAAAGGTAGCAAGACTACTATCTCCCCTTATGTTTTATGAAAATGGGTTGTGAATGATGCATGAATTTTTATGATGATGGAAGTGGATGATATGTGTATAAAATGTGACTTTGATGCTATGGCCATATGCATTATGAAATTGTAGTTTGATGTGTTACATATTGCATGCTCATACACTTGCTTTAAAGTTATGGTATGCTCATTCACAATGTTTTTTATTAGTTAGTTTTGCTATTGGGATTCCCAAATCTCATTACCCACCAACTAACCATGTAGGTGGAAGCTCAAGCAAGGGTAAGGAAAATGTTATTGATGAATGAAGATGATGCTCTTTCTTGCATGAATTTTGTGTAAATATAATGAGTTGCTAAACTCTATTTGAAGTTTGTTGTGATTGTAACCTCTAAACCTCTACATGAAGTAGCATGTGAATATGTGATGATGCATGCATGTAAATGGGTTAGAAGTGCCAAGGAATGCTAAGGAAGTGATCATGCATGGTAGAGGTGGGTTAATGAACCAAAAAGAGGTTTCGGTGATTTTTAAGAAAAGTTGGTTTTCAAAGCAAAAAGGGTTCCAAAGGCCCTGAAAACATATCCATTTCATGTGGCAATGAAAAATAGCAAACGAGCTCTGATTGAGCTAAACCTTTCCAGTTAAATACTGCACATCCAAAAATTTAAAATGATATAAAGTTTGCAAAATTTGGATGTGTATATTAAGAGATATGATTTTCCAAAGTTTAAAGGAAAAACTGGAAATGACCATTTGAGTAGCACGTGTTTTCGGAATAAACTGATTCAAATGGGAAAGTTTTGGAGCCAATGAGTATTTTTTCCCCTATAGATCACTTAATAAGCTAAATTTAGAAATTGGAACCACTCCATTTCGATTATTCTAGAATTAATTATGATTCTTCAAAGTTAGACCAGAAATCTGGAAAATGGACCTGTGAACAGTAACAACGTTTTAAAAATTTTAGGTTCACTATTTTGGTCAGATTTTTTATATTTAAAGCCCTAGAGTGGTTCAAGAGTGATCTAATATGAGTTTATAGGGAGAAAATAGGAGGTGTCACAGGTGCTTCCTGTCACAACTCCTTTAGAGTACTTTAAATGAGAAAATTAGATAACCACTTTTAATACTTTTTGAGCTTTAGAATTATTGAACCAAATGCAATTTCAAAACTTTTTCTCAAGTAGTTCACTTGATAAACCTTGAAATTTCGACAAACTTTGAAAAATTAAAATTAAATTTAGAAAAATTGAAATCAAGTTGTTAAGGTTTTTATTTGAAGCTCATGTACTCCTCTATAGGGAAAAGATACATAATATGTCATATTCATGCTCAATACATGTAGAAAAGTTACAGAATATTCATTGTTCGTATGGTCATTTATTATTTTCCAGATTTTATCCCAAATTTTGGAAATTCATGACTTTCATTGTACACATCCAAATTTAGCAAACTAGGAATTATTTTAAGCATTAAGATATTTAATATTTAAATGGAAAATTTCATAAATTTTGGATACCGTTTTCCCTATTTTACCCTGACATCAACTTTAGGGTTTCTTAAGTGTACTTGAACCTTTTTTCACATGATAATATGTAATTCTTGAGTTGTTCATGCATATCACATGTTGTCAAGCTTGCTATGACATGCCTGTCATTTCCACATAGTGCATATACAAAATACATCATAGATGAAGTGTTTCATACATAATTCAAAACCAACTTCTTCATCAAATGGACATATAAACTTCTTCAAGATAACACATAGACATTAACTTGACTTCAACTTCAAAGCACTAACCTTCAACCTCCTTGTGCTTGTTTGGGAACACCATTTCCCAAACGGTGCACGTAAGCCGAGATAAAACCATCTCGAAATCCATAAAACCATCTTGAAATCCGTAAAAATATCTCGAAATCTGTAAACTCATTTATCCCAACGGACTTCCCAAACACACACCTTATCATTGCCTTTGGATGAACTTTGGCCTAAGATGTTGTATTTTGGAAAGAGCGAGATTTCATGAAAATCTCAATAGCAAATGTTACTAACTAAAATATTAACATGGATGATTATCATTATACAATACTAAACTAACCATAAAGTGCGAACATACTTTGCTAATATGTTACTCATACATACATATGTCCATGGTACAATATAAAGTAAGGATTTAAATATCCAACCAAGCACATAACTTTACTCAATCAATCATTATGGCAAACAATCATAAATTATAGTCAATATCATATTAATGTAGAAGTAATTTTGTTACCTTATGTTTCGTCTCCCTTACACTTAAGCTTCTCTTGACTCATTGAACCTTGTAAACCCTTGGCAACTATCAATGCCTACATACAATTATAATGCAATACACATTACAAACCACTCATTTGCATGCATTATAACACCATAAACCAAAATTTCCTTAAACGAGCGTTCTCAAGCCCTAAGTTTTCCATTTTTACTAATAATGCTTCCAAACTTATTTTCTCACTTTTACCTTACAATATTTTTCATTTTAAATTCATTGGACGTATTAAAATCATCAAATTCTAACTCTTCCCTATTGTTCTTGGTCTACCTGAAATTCAGATAAGTCAAGGAAAATTTGATTTTTTTCAACATTCTTCCATAGGCTTCCACATTCTCATATCTAAACACATTTTAATTCATAATATAACCTTAGATTATTCTCTTACACATTTTGAGAAAAGTTGGACAGCACCTCTTTTTAAGGTTCTTGCTTCCTAAAATTACAACAACACAACTTCAAATACAAATGTCATCAACAACAACAATTATAGAACTTGATTTTAGACTTATCTCTTCCAAAAGAGAAAAATCTCATTTTCTTTCTCTACTTGAGCTCTAGGTCTTCTCTCTTCTCTTCATAAATACCAAATTAGGAAGAGATTTTGAGAATAATGTTTTCTAGATGGAATAAACTTGAAGAAATAAAGGATTGCACCAAAAACCTACCTTTCTCTCTTGATTTCTCCCTCTTATCAACTTGCTCTTGCTCTGCTCCTCTCTTCCTCTTCAAGCTCTCTCCCTCTTCTCTATATGCTTGGCCGACTCATGGAAGCCCTTGGTCACGAATAATTTTATTACCCTCAGGAGCAAGATTACGTCCCTTATTACGAGTTTATACACATGCTTCTAGAACTACTCGGTTAGCTACAACACCGAATGCATTTCACCAAGAGTGCCCTAAAGCCCCCTCGAATTGTAGCATAGAGTCTTAAAGCTTTAATAGCACTCTTAATCAAGTGGAAGAGGCATTGGGATCTACTTATATGATAAATGATATTATGCTGATAATTTTTGCCATATAGATATCAAATCTTCTTACTTTTAATCTTCTAACAAGAGCATGCCATGTGGATAGCTTGAAAACCTCTTTTTAATCTTTATTTGCTTTATAGTTTCCTCAAAACCTTAATCAGGAACCAATCTTCCTGTAATACTTTTTGAGGATTCTCTTATCATCTGAACACTGTAAGGTAATTAAAATTCACATTTATTAGGGAGGCATTCCCTAATTTTTTTTCAAGCTATGATTTGTTCCAGAAAGGCCATTCAGACAATTTCCACTAGAAATACTTTTTCTAGGATTTACTATCTTTACATTTTCGTTTAGCTAAATTGTTCCTTTCTTTAGCATGGAACCATTTTTATAAATTCACATAAATTATAAAATAACTTTTCCATATCCTTGAATAACTATTTGAGGCCTCTTAATATTTCTAACAATTATATTTGCCTAATAATCGCTTAATCAAACAAATATTAAATAAATACTGAACATTCATTTCTGCCCAGAACTGAGAACGGAGCCATCAACTTCTAGCCGATAGCATCCAGGCCTTCCATATAAGCCTGACTGCTGCTCGCTGCATGGACTAGAATAGAACTTATACAAGGATAGGATAGTCTGGTCTCCGCAAGCTCTAAAGAAGGTGGAATGAGAATTTTTGGTGTCCATCTAGTCAATCTCCCCAAAAACTCTCTTACACCTGTCAACCCAAATGTCCTAGTAAATGTATCCAAACAGGGTGCACCAAAGGAGTTTTTGAGTGAAATCTTGGCCCACCTTCATTTTCACGTTCCACTTTAGCCACTCCATCCCTTGTAAGGATTGGAAATCCTCCCACAGAGATGGATTGATTACTGACAACCACCGCTCCCGAGCATTGACAAAGTCACGAATCATATTCAAAGGCGTTTCATCTTGATTGCATCCAAAATGACAAGATGCAGACTCTACAAGTCCCAACTTGGCTCGCAGCTGCGCTGTATGGGTTCTCCCGTGTGCAAAGGTCCACATAAAGCTTTTGATCTTTTCCGGAACTGGCCATTTCCACAATGGTTCACCTCGATGAGAGTTACCTGCAGACATAAAAGGATAGGTAGATTTATTAGAAAAACAACCGTCAGAAGCTAGTTTCCAGAAGTGTTTATCCTCTCCTCTCTCATCCCATCCTCCCCAAGGGGTGACAAAATCTGCCACTTTAAGACCACGATCCACTTGGGCTTCACATCCAGGAAAGAGGTCAATGAGGGGGGAGTTTGTCTCTGCTCAGCTATCAAACCAAAATGAAGCTTTTTCTCCATTACCCAACTTCACTCCTATGCCTTGCTTGAACTTCTGCCACACTTCACATATTCCTTGCCACGTATAGGATGAATTGCGCTTCCTCCCCACTTTTGGCAAAAAACTCAACCCACATTTGTATTTGGACTTAAGGACACGAACCCAAAGATCGTCTCTATTGGTTAAAAGATTCCAACATAACTTCATCATAAAGGCTTCATTTTGCCGCCTGAGGTTCTTGATTCCCAATCCACCATCAGCTTTTTCTCTATTGATTGTATCTCAGGGCTACAAGTAGATTGTCCTTCTATCAGTGGTGTCACCCCAAAGAAAGCTTCTACTCCTCTTCTCTAACTCCTGGACCAGTTTCTTGGGTAAGAGGCTCGTCTGCACCTGGTAAGACGGAAGTGCAGATGGAACTGCTTTGATAAGGGTGGCACGACCTGACATGTTAAGACACCCCTTCTTCCATCCTGCAAGTTTCCTTTGAGTCTTTTCCAATATTAGAGCAAAAGTGGTATAGGTGGCCCTTTTATGCAAGAGAGGAACTCCCAAGTATTTTCCAAGATCACCAGTCAAAACAACACTATAGCATAAGCTGCAGAGAACGGGATATTCTTGGAGAAATACACCCTCATCTTAGACTTATTCATCCTTTGGCCTGATGCCCCACAGAATCTATTTAAGCATCGCATCATCACTTCCGCTTGATCCTTAAATGCCTTCCCAAACAAAATTAGATCATCTGCAAAGAAAAGGTGGGAAAGGCGTGGTCGTCCCGTGCTGAGCTGTATAGGCACCCACAAGTCTGCATCTATCTCATCGTGGATAATATGGGCAAGACGCTCCATGCGTAAGGTAATGATATAAGGAGAGGACCTCGAAGATATAAAACTTTCCGTAGCTTCAGCATTCCACAGCACCTGAAAAGAGGGGCTAGTTATGCAGGCCATGGTAGCTCTACATAACGTTGCATCTAGGCCCATGGTTTGAAGAGCATCCTCAATGAACACCCAATCCAACCTGTCATAAGCTTTCTCCAGATCAACCTTCACTGCCATCCACCCGCTATTACCTTTCTTCAGCTTCATCGGGTGAATCACCTCCTAAGCTATAATTATGTTACCACTGCTCTACCTACCTACAATGAAGTTGCATTGATGTTGCCCCACTATCTGCCCAACAATGTGTCTCAGGCGGTTACTGATGACCTTGGTAATGATCTTGTAACTAACATTGCATAGGGATATCGGCCTGAAGCCCTTGATGGTTTATGGATACTCAAGTTTCAGGATTTGCACTAGGTTAGTGTCGTTGATATCCTTGACTTGAGAGGGGTCTTGAAAGAACCCCTCCACCATAGTATAGATCGACTCCCCAACCATATGCCAATATTTCTTATAGAAAACCACTTGAATGCCGTCAGGTCCTAGAGCTTTAAAAGCTCCCAGATCAAAGGTGGCGTACTTGATTTCTTGTTTAGACACCTCTGCAAAAAGCCGAGCGAGATCCACAGTATTAAGTGGGTTAATGTGCGAAGGGGCTGAGGGCTCTGTTAGTCACTGCAAAAAAGATCCTTATAGTAGGATAGAGCCAGATTCTTCAAGATTGTCTGATCAAAGACCCAAGTTCTTTCGGAGTTTCTAAGATCCTCTATTCTGTTCCTTTTCCTTCGAATAACAGCTTGGGTATGGAAATATCTACTATTTCTATCCCCCAATTGAGCCAATTGCAGCGAGATTTTTGGTACCAGAGTAACTCTTCTTAAGCAAGCACCTTGTTGTATTCCTGCCAAAGTGCCTTCTCAATTTGGGCTAAATATTGGTTGTCCCTTTGACCCCGAGCCCTATCTAGACCTTCAATTCTATGCAGGAGGCGTCTCTTTTTAGCATTTAGGTTCCCCACTTTCTGTTTGTTCCATCCCTTAGCCTCCCTAATGAAGCGGGAAATCATGTCTCTCCAAGAATTCCCGTTCCAGCTATCTTTACAACTTCCCCAAAACCATCTTCTAAGAACTAGGCGGCTTAACACCGAAAGGGTGGATTGGGTCGTCAACTTTGGGAAACAGGGGAGCTACGAAGAAGGATGGGTTGATAATCAGACCCAAACTTATTAAGGTGGTGAACTTTAGAGAAGGGAAACAACTCACTCCACTCCGAGTTTGTGAATGCCCAATCAATCCGCTCCTTAACCTAACCCCTCTCCCAAGTGAAGCGATCTCCCACATGTTCCATTACAACTAGTTGGGCTTGGTTGACACAGGTCTCAAACTGTCGCATAGATAAGATATTAGGCCCCGCACCTCCTCTTTTGTCTTCCCTAGAAAGATAAGCATTAAAGTCACCCATAACAATCCAAGGTTCCGAAATGCTTTGGCTTCGAATATTAATTTCATGCCAAAGACTTCGTCTTAAGTTAACACAAGGCTCAGCATAGACACAAGTCAGAAAGAAGTTCTTAGAGGTACCGGACATTCCAATCTTAACATGTAAAAGCCTGAGTAGAGGAGGACATATAATCAACATTAGTATCCTCATAATTCCACAGCAACCAAATCCCTCCATCATAACCAGTAGCTTCTACTCTAATCCAGTTAGAGAAACCCAATTTCATGATAATTCTGTCAGCCTTGAGGCCGATAACTCACGTCTCAGTGAGAATGCACAAATCAGGGGGCTTTTCTTGCAAATGAACTACCTGGTTGTCACTGCATTTATTCACATTCCAGCCCTCAACCTCGGATCCAACCTCGCCAGGTCCATTCTGGATTACAGAACTGTTATTATTGCTTTTGTAAGTCCAGCCCTCCTCCTTAGGCTCAACAACGTCAGATCCACATGCATTTATCAGCCCATGTTTACCATACTAGGCTCCAGCAGCGTTCGACCCACTAGCGTTTTCCATCCCATATTCCGCGTTAGAAGGCCCAACTCTCGTGGGCAGCACCTGTTTATCATCCTGCTTGTCTTGGCCTAACTGAAGCACCCTTTGAGAGCATAAAGACCCAAAGGCGAAGTTGTGGGCTCGCCCAGCATGCTTCCTTTTCATAAATGGCTACACAACTTTGGGCCTGTTAGTTGTGGCCCTTTTCCGTGTTGGTCCCAAATGGTTACGCTTTGGGATTGAGTTCCTCCATAGCCCATTTCGTTCAAAAACAAAAGCGTTTAGGCTGGGCTCATAATTCACCTTCCTTGGGGTTTCTAGTACAACGCTCTTATCTCTCCTGCCTTTTCTCTCATGTACTTTGTCCTCAGATCTGCTACCTTGTCCCTTCACATTGTGCTACGTCTACCCCCTACAACTGACACCTCTACATGCTCCTGAGGCTTATTTTAGTAGCCTGCTCCCTTCCTCCTCCATTGCGTTGACCCTTCCTTTTGCTTGCTAATATTCTGCTCGCCACCTGTATTTTCATCCCCCTGTTCCATCAGGGCGCCAATGCGAGAGCCAGAGCCCCTACCTTGCTCCCTCATCATTGGTCTGCTATTGTTCCTACCCTTCCCTTGTTGCTTCATTTCCATACCATTCATCTAGGCCCGCTGACATGGAGTGTTTTCACTTTCATCCACTCCCGGTACTGTTCCTCAACGGTCACGCTTACCAATGAGGACTTCTCCTCCCAGGGACTGATGTGTTGTTGCACTAGCCGTCATGTTCATGGTTCCCTTTTCCGACGAAGAGGTATTCTCCTTCACCAACTGACGACATGCTTCCTAATTGTGACCATACATTCCACATGTGAAGCATATGATATTCAGTCCTTCATACTCCACAGTGTATATCTTCCTCCTCAAGACAAAACGTGATTGAAGTTTCTTGTTTAAATCTACTTCAACACTAACCCTAGCAAACTTACCTCTCTCTACCGTGGTATTCCTATCCTCCTTATGAGCTAAGGTGTTAAGGTCCACTTTAAGTGCTTTACCTATCAAGTTTCCCAGCTCTAGCATGCATTCCTCTTAGTGACATGCATTGGAAGTGAGGGTACTTTAATCCAAATTGCGACACTTTGGACTTTATTGCAATATGGATTAAAGTTGGGACTCCACCTCTGTATTGCAAGGTAATGTCCTTGAATCATCCATAGCCCTTGAAAAAGTAACCTGGCGCAAAGCCCTGATCTGAAGATGTAGTAATTATTGGGGAGGTCTATTATCTCAAAATTGTCACTTTTCAGCAGCCTATGCATCCTGTCCCTCATCATGTTGAGTTAGTTCTCCTTCCCAATAGAGTGCTGATGAGAGCATCTTTCCAAGGCTTACATAGCTCCCTAAGGCGTTCATTAGGCACATTAAGATTAGGCAAAGAGTCCATAACGTGCTTTTGTCCTTCAGACAAAGTTGGTGCCATCTCTTCTTCCTTAATCCATTCCCTTAGTTGGTCATCCAAGTCCCTATTAAAGGCTATCTTAGCTTCACTTGTGAGTTTGGCTTTATATGAAATTTGGGTTCTTTTAGTACCCATAGTTCCCTTCCCAGCGCTATCCCATTGCGCACTAACATCCGAAAGGATTGGGTCCTCCATCGTCGTATCCTCTCTCATGTTACTTACTGCACGAGATGTTTTCCTGTCCAGCCTTAGCCATGTCAGCGTCAAGTGGCATCTTCTTAATGTTCTTACCCAGTAGGTCCTTTTCTTTCGTCGATAGTTTCATAGCATTCAACTGATCCATTCCCCTTGTTGTCGACGGATGCACAGTGCACCCCCTTACGTTCTCTCTCGCTCATCGTTCGTTCAGGATAAAGTTACCAAGCGAAAGCTCAAAGATTAGGACCAACTGATCAATCACCTTAACTTTTTAAAAATTACACTTTTGATATACTCAAGGTGTCCCTAGAATTTCCACTATTTTATCTCCCTTAGTCATTCATGGGGTTGTTTGAGTTTGATGAATCCCCTAAAGTTGTCGACGCCATTGATGAACGAGAGAGGAAGGTTTTTATTTTTCATGTTTGCTTAAGGGTATTGGAGGAAAATGCAAGTGAACTCTAAACAAGTGACATCAGGTGAGGAAAGGGGAAAAAAAAGAAAATTACAATAGATGAAAAGGAAAACAAATAAATCAAACTCAACTTCTAGGAAATAATCAAGTCTTTTTTCTCTAGGTATAATTATTTTTCTACATAGGCAATCGTATTCATTTTTTTTTTTGGTGAATAGATATCACATCTTTTTAAAATTTGATTTATGACATTACAAAGGAATATCAATTTCCGTTAAATTCAAAGGAATTTATGTTTTTCATGGAAAAATAAAATATCTTTGCATAAAAAAATCCCAAACAACACCGGTTTATCAAACCCCATCAAATATCTCTCTCAAGTGACCCAATTCAAACCACGAATCGTCCCTGCACTTTCTGGATAAGATTCAGAACCCAATAAGAATCTCCCAATCTCAAAGCAAAACCTGAAACCCCAGAAACATGAAAACCCTCATTTTCGCATCAAGCCCAATTCTCCATCTCTCAGAACTTCCCACCAGAAAACCCAAAATCCCTTCTTTTCAACCCACAACCACCGCCGCCGCCGCCGCCAAGCATAGATTCAAGCCACACGCTAATGCGAAAGGCTTTTCAGCTTCAAACAGATCAATCGAAACGAGAAGCAAGAAGGTAAACGAAGACGACGATGACAAGAAGAAGAAGAACGATGAGAACGATGAAATACCTCAAGAAGTATACAACAGAATGATAGTGAGGATCTTAGTTTCAGTGGGGCTTCCAATGGGGTTGGGTCTGGCATTTCTTCAAATATTTGGTGTGCTAAAGGAGAAGCAAATCTGGGATGTGCCTCTGTGGCTTCCATTCACAACAACTCTGTTCACATTTGGTGCTTCAGCTCTTGGAATAGCTTATGGCTCACTGTCCACTAGTTTTGATGCAGAGAGAAAAGAGTCTCTTCTCGGATTTGAAGAAGTTCAGAGGAACTGGGTTGAGATGTGGAAGGAAGAAGATGAATAGCTTTCAGAATCTCTCTCTGTAGCGTGTTATAGTTAAGCTTGGGATTTGGGAACTTGTTGAAGCATATGGTAATTAATTAATTCATTATGAATTTCCCGTATATCTTGTTGGCCATTTTCTGGGAAATACTCAATGTGGTGTCACTTGATTCTGAATCTGGTGCAATGCTCAACCATTGCTTTAATTTTGGGATATGGTTTTGGGGATGAAATTAAGAGTTAATTAGTCTAGTTTATATACCGTAAATAGTTACAATGTTGCACTCCATATTATAATAAAAAATTATAAAATATTAAATTTGATGAACCTATTGTTTGACTGAGAGAGAGGAAACGAGAGAATTTGCTTCGGTTCATTTTATGGACTGGAATTATATACAGCAATCGACAGCCCTCTGCAAAACTGAAAACAATTCTAGAAATTTGTGTTGGTGTGTTCAGTGGGAATTCGTACACAGTGATGTGCCTTTTTATTAAATTTGAGTATAAATTCAAACATTAATTGTTATATTGCAATGAACTAATCATTTTCATTAATCTGTGGGTAGGAAGGACATATCTAAAAAGTATGAACTCATTTTATTTCTCAGCGGTGATCGAAGATTAAATCAAACACTTAGATTAAAGTTGAGAATAATTTTTAAAGATTTTAAGGTAAAACTTAAGTTTTGAATAATATATTTTAAAGAATAGTTTTTACGGATTTCGAGATAAAACCTAGTTTTTAAAAGGTAATTGTGTTTGGGAAGTTATTGACTTTTACGGATTCCAGAGTAAAAAGTAAGTGGGAAAGAAGAAAGAAAAGGTAGGAAAAAGAAAATTTATTAGGAGAGAGTGTGTGATTTGATAAGAGAATATCTTTTTGAAAACCTAGGTTTCAAACCGAAGTTTTGTATCTAAAAATAGTTTTTCTAAAAAATGTAAATACTTGAACAAAATTTAAATTTTAAGGTAAAAACTACGTCTTGAAACCAATCATGAAGAGAAACCAAACAAGCTGTTAGTTGTGGGCGGCTCCGGTTTTCAACTATCTTTTATTTTTTTTATCCCAATCAAGTGTTCTTTTTTCGCTACAAAAGGCTTAAAATTGTTTTTTTTTTGCTACAAACAAAAGGCTTAAAATGAATAGGAGGCATATTACTCCTCAGCTCGGCTTGTGTGAGCCCAGGCTAAGGAATGAAGTCAGTAAATAATACCCCTAGGCTTGGCTCGTATAAGCCCATCCTCCTACCAGAAATTTTATTAGATCTATTTAGAAATGTAATGGAGTAGTGCTTTTACGTAAGTTGAGATAAATATGTAAAATAAATTATCTCATTTTTGTGAAAAAATACTGTTGAATAAGCTTTTAGACTCCCGAAAAGTGTTGTCAAATAGGGCCATTAATAAAAAGAAAGCTAGTTAGGAAGCTTTCTTTTATGATAAACTAGCATGTACTCTCCCGCACGATGCGCGGGGATGTTATAATGATATTGTTCACACTATCAAACTTTATTTTTTGTGATTTTTCCCTTTTGTTTTTCGGAAATCATATCGAACTGTTCCAACAATTAATAAAAGGCATTATAGAAATTTCAAACTTTCAAGTATCCCACGCTAACAAATGATATGAATTAATTTAGCCTTGTTGACAGTGTGAATGAAGAAAGTAAGAAGAGATAATATAAAATAATTTATGCATCTATCGACCTTATGGCAGATCATATTGTATGGTTCAGAAGATACATGTTGGCATTCATTAGTAATGTAGGATTCCAATTTGAAATAATTGAACTTGGACGTCAGTAAAAGCTTTATATTCTGGTGGCCTTGCGAATTCTTCTGGCAAATGAAGGATTAATACCTCTATAATGTCAGCATTGCCTTTTGCAACCCCAGATG
>JANTPZ010091665.1:0-45235 GCA_025593235.1 Vachellia pachyceras
TTGTTCTTAAAAGAAAACTTTTTTAGATAAATTTGTACCTTAATTCTAATCAATAATATTCGCTTAGTTTCCAAGCATGGGACCTCCCTAGAAGATTTTTTTTTAACGAAGAATGAAGTGAGATAAATTTAAATTAGAGTATAGTTAAATTTTATTTTTCTTAATTCAAGACATACTGTTTAATGATTTAATTCTTTTCAACGACATAATTAAAAGTTATTTATATTTTATATCGGAAATGAGTTCATACGTGTGCCACGAGAGAAAGGAAAGTGAGCGTGGGTTGCAAGAAAGAGAATCAGATAAACATTACTATATTTACAAGTGAAGCTTGCGTGTTTATAAAATAAAGTTGGTGTTACTGTTTTCTACAAATGAAATTTGCAAAATATTTGATTTTTTTGGACCTGTTAGTATTTAATTAAATTAATACAAAATGTTTACACAAGCTTGCCTCGTTAAAATCAAGGCATGCATATGTTTGAAAACTCTGAACGATCACATATTCCAAAATAAATATGTTATAGGAGTTTTGTGTCGATTTACGTGAAAAATGTGTGGTTTGGATCTGTTGGTATTTATTTTAATTATTATCAATTGGAGCATTGTTTTTTTAGTTAGAGTGTCATTTTGTTTCAAAATAATTATCATCTCCAGAAAAATCATTAGCCCTTTAATTAGGTTTTGGAAATGATGATATATATTTGAGCATCCTCGAAATGATATTTTGCTTTTGGAATGAAATTAAACAAGGCCATGAGAAAGGCAGGAGGAAAAAAATACAAATTAGCTGGGTTAGTTCATCAGAGAAACCATTTTGTATTAACTTGTGAATAATTTTTGTGAATAATAGCATTATCTTGTGAATAATTTTTGTGAATAATCCTAAATATCATTCATCATAGCATTATCTTGTGAATAATCCTAAATATCTATATTAACTTGTTTTAAACCATTTTGTATTATATTAAATAAATATGTGAGGATAATTTTTGTGTTTGTGAATAATAAACAAACTCTTTTTTTATTTGACATTAATATATAAGATTCACTTAATTTCGTTAAGTTGTAGAAATGCCTCCCTAAATGCTGTTAACTAGAACTACAATCAAATGGCAACTCTTAAGACCAAAAAAGAACTCCTTCGCTAGCTGAACCCATAAACGACAGGTAAGGAGGGGATTTTTTTTACTAAAATTCGTGTATCTTCCAATTTGAAAGATTTTGATTACCTACATAATCTCAAAAGTCTTACATCCAAAAATATGCCAATGGATTAAATGATGGTAAAAATGTTCTTAAATTTACACCTTTAAAAAATTACTTGTGTTATATGTTCCTAACCAATAATTTCATTGCTAAATTTACATATTTACAGATGAAGCTCTTCTATGGTCTGAAATAAATATTCAGAACAAGATAAATAATTAAATACTATCCTAATGAGCACATGGTATTGTTACCCAACTCTTATAAAATGTATCTCCAAAAATAAAATTTGAAATAAATGCAAGATTTATGAAAAAGAATTAAAAATGATTAAAATCTATGATCTGCATACACACATGTATACATTTAAGGCATGTTTGCAAGCTCTTTTGAAAATTTAAGTTTTGCCCAAAAATCTAAGTTTTGCTCTAAAACATAAATTTTATCTAATTACTCACAGTTTTTAAAAAAGATATTTTGGAGATAAAATTTAGGTTCTGAAAAAATTATTATCATGCTAATAAATTTTATCTTTCCTATTTTCTTTTCTTTTCGTTTTTTTCATCTTTTATACTTGCTTTTTGCTTCGAACTCCGTAAAAGCCAATAACTTCACAAACACAGTAACTTTTAAAACTTAAGTTTTACCTCAAGATCTGTAAAAGGTATTTTTCTAAAATCTATTCTATAAAAATATATTTTACCTTGAATTCTGTAAAAGATATTATCAAACGGACTTTTAAACGATGTTTGAAAATGATCCACAATGAAGCAAACATTTCTTTAAAAAAAACGTGATGTTTTTTGCCCCAAAAAAAAACTTTGTGCTGAATGCGCCAAGAATGGCTGAGGATTTGAGGCAACATAAATTATTATTTTCAGTGGGACATCACTTTATATAAAAAAGAAAGTTTAGGTGGAAGCATAAAATTGTAACACACCAGTCTCGTTAATTTTAATTTCTTGGTAAAATTACGCTTTCTTATGTATGTATAAAATAAATAATAATAAATTGTTGTGTCATTTTTTTTTGTTTAAGAAAAAAGACGTCAAATAAAAAAAGAGAAAATAAAAGCCAGAAAAAGATATAAAATTGAGGTGGCACGACCCCAGGTGATGAGATTTCCCTGTATGAATAGTCAAGTGGGATGCTTCCTTCACACGTCGCATGTGAATTCCTAGCTGCTTTTCACCACTTGGTCTTCACACGTCTCTCTTATATACAGAAATACATACTCTCTCCCTCTCTCCCTCTCTCTCTCTCTCCCCCCCCCTTGACAATTATATACAGAAATACATACTCTCTCTCGCCCTCTTGTGTGTATATATATTGACAAAGAAAGTTTACAGGAACAAGCAAAAGAGGGTGATTTGTGGGGACGGCGAAGGAAGAGCGTGTGGGTTAACTATGAGTTGAGTTCAACCTAAAGTTATTTTCCTTCTCAATCCGATTAATTAGTTTACCCATTTAAGAATAACTTTTACGGTTTTTAAGGTAAAACCTAGATTTTAAAGAATAAATTTTGGGGAATAACTTTTACGGATTTTGAGGTAAAATCTAGATTTCAAAATCTAGGTTTCAAAAGACTGTGTTTGGAAAGTTATTGACTTTTACGGAGTTCGAGATAGAAAATGGGAGGAAAGAGAAAAGGGAAAGAAAGAAAAAGTAGAAAAGAGAAGATTTTTTAGAAGATAAGATGTGATTTGATAAGAAAATAACATTTTTAAAACATAAGTTTCAAACCGAGATTTTGTATCCAAAATAACTTTGTAGACAAACTTTTGTATTTGAACAAAACTTATGTTTTGTACCTAATCATAAGTTTTGCAATAAAATCTCATGGTGTGTTTGGATCCACTTTTGGAAAATGATTTTACACCATCTGGGGTAAGCATATAGGAGGAATTTCATCTCGACTTACGTAAAAGTGATTCTAAAAATTTAACAAACACCCACTAAATTCAGCAGCTGATACGAGGATATTATTGATAGATCAGTCTATTAATGTCTTTGAAAATACCATTTGAACATAGGGAACTTGGGGTTAGGGAATAGATTATGATATTTCTAAATTCATAAATTATAAATATAAAAGAATATGGCGTGGCGTGATAGTTGGACTCTTTTAAGTAAAATGATTTTTTGCTATTTGGCTACACAACAATCTTGGAATACAAATATTTAAAATATTTGTTATTGAGTGGTTAATTATTAAAAATTATTGAGAGAATGATGAAGGTACGTCGTTGTCGAAGAAGGAAGATGAGCTGTTAGGTCGGAATATTGAGAAAATGAACGGAGATACAGAAATGGGACATGAACCTCATGTACCAGAACCGCCGAGTAGGAACCGCAACTCTCCCTTTTTTTTTCTACCCCTAAGTTTTAAAACCTAAGATTTACGTAGTCATATTTTTTTAAAAAAATTATTTTGGATATAAAACCTTGGTTTGAAATCTATTATTATCAAATCATATAAACTCTTGTAATAAATATTCTCTTTCCTGCTTTTTACTTTTCTCTTTTCTTTTTCCTACCTACTTTTTGCCTCGAACAATGTAAAAGCAAATAATTTTCTAAACATAATTTTTTAAAATCTAGGTTTTGAAATCTAGATTTTACCTCGGAATCTATAAAAATTATTCTCCAAAATTTAGGTTTTATCTCGAAATCCGTAAAAGTTATTTTGAAATAACTTTCAAACAAGCCCTTATTTTGTATTTGGGAATCTATTGAGATAAATATAAATTTCAAGATGATTTTACGAATTTTAAAATCATTTTTACTGATTTCGAGATACCAAGTGGGTGAAAGACAGCTGGAGGAAGTGCTGGACTTTGAGTCTTTATGGGGCCGGCGGTTAGAGAAGGGAAACAAAAGCAAAAAGAGGATATAAGGACAAAGTGGATGAGACGTTTGGGCCCAGGGAGAATAGTTTGGATTTTAACTTTGGAGTTTTAAGCCCAAAAGAAGGAAAAGGCCCATTTGAGAAGAAATTGGGCTCTAAAAACGTGCAGCTGGACCAGGACCAGGCCTAAAATAGTTTTTCCACTAACAAAATTAAAAACAAGCTGGAAGAGCCCACCAGCTTATTTTTAATTTGAGTTAGGCCTATAATCAGGGTCTTGGTGATTTATCAAGCCCAGACTCAGCAAAGCTACCAGGAAAAACTCATCAACCCCAGTTGAATACTGATCAATCTACGGCTAGCAAAGAAGACATGGGTTGCATTTGGGTGAGTGTTTAAAGTCACCAAACGTACATTTAACAGTATTTTCTATAAAATAAGATAATCGCATCCACATTTTATCTCGACTTACGTAATATCATTTCTCCACCGCATTTATAAGCAAGCCATAAACAAAGAAATGGAGCCTACAAAACCACCTGGCCCGTTCGCATTGCAGAGGAGGCCAGCTGCCCTTTTAGATGCGACGGGAGAATATCATGCACTTTGAGAGTGCGAGAATGCTATCAATGAGAGTTGGCACAGATGGTAAGGAACGGGTTCAACTCTCACAAAGAGGTGAGTTCGATTTCCCCTACTGTTGTGAGGGTTCTTTTAGTAGACGATCTCGTAAGTCTCTTGTAAGAGCTCAAAGAGCCTTAGGGCCGTGCCTTGACCTTGGTGGGGGATCGGTGCGAACCCATCTAAACTTTTTTATGTACACAAAAATTGTGAGAATGCTAAGAACCGATGGATTTCAATAATAAAACCTTCTCTTTGGTAAAGGTTTTCTATCTTACAAAGTACATATTGGCTCAGTTGGAATCTCAGAGGAAATAGGCAGAAAATTTACAAAGAAAATTCAATGGGCTACTGTCTTTGGTTATATTTGCTGGGACTTATGGGTGGATAGGTGCAGTAAACTACTCGGAGAGGAGGTTTACAACAATCATAGAAATGTACACTCCAGTCTCTTTCATGTGTGTGTGGGGATCTGGATTTGGTCGCTCGCCATGATTTCTATGCAGGGAAACACCAAACTCCTCAATTTGTTTTATCTAACAGATATGACTTCATCAATCTTGTAGTTGATGCATCGGTGCTTGGGATTGTGAGTAGTGGTTGTGGAGGAGCATTCCGCGGAGAAAAAGATGTTTAGATAACTGGTTTCAGTTGCAAACTCACTTCAATCCCTATAACTATGGCTGAGGTCATTGGTATGATTCAAGGGTTACAATTATGTTGGAGCAAAGGTTTCAGCAAAGTGGTAGTCTTAACAGACTGCATCGAAGCGATTAATCTCATTATCAGAGAATCTATTGCTAATTATTCTTTTCGAGATATTATAAGATGTTAGATTATTGCTAGCTAGAACGGGGCAAGTGTTCATTAGTCACACTTCGAGAGAAAATAATCTTTTAGTTGATCAATTAGTTAAATTAGGTGTCCGTTTAGGAACGCGGTAGAGAAGTACTCTTTCGTAAGTCAAGGTAAATATGTGAAGGAGATTATCTCTCAAACAAGAACTAAGTGGTAGTGGATAAAGGATGATAGACTTGTCCTCGGTTTGCTCTACACGTTTTGCTTTATTGCTCTTTTTAAGTTATCGATTTCTATTAACAAAAAATTAACGTAAGATTGTTATATTTCTGTAGTATTTTTCTGAAATAACGAATAAAACATTGATGCGCTTCTGGTTCAGGTGTACAACGCACTCTCGTTGGGAAGATGGTGCCTCACACACGCCTTCATGGAGAAATTGAGAGGACATGTTACTGAGATCGCCTACGCTCACAGTCTCGCTAAGCTTCCTCTTCTTCGACGCTTTATCGTTCCTTTCCTGTCTGCCGCCTCTTCTCTCTACAAGCTCGTTCCTTCTCTTCGCTACTATCTCTACGGAGTTGGCTTCTTTCAAAGGCACCGGTAATTCCTTTTTCTCTGTCTCATTCTTTTCTTTCTTTCTTATCCTCTCCAATGCTTTTGTTTTGTGGTTATAAGGAAGTCAGTTGGAACATTAATGTTGAGTATTGTGCTTGTTCAACCTGGAAGGCTGCCCATACCTGTTATTAGTGTCGGGAATTTGACATGGGGAGGCAATGGGAAGACACCGATGGTTGAGTTTATCGCACTCTGGCTAGCTGATTTTGGAATTTCGCCTCTGATTCTTTCGAGGGTATTTTCATCTGTTACGTTGTTTTCCAATTTCTTAGATGTTACAGCTTTACTGGTCAATTTTGTTTGAAATTTAGCTGGTCAGTTCAATATTTTGCTCAAGCTCACTTTTCGTGGTGTTGTGTTCAAAATCTCTCCCCCTTTAATAATCTTTCGATTTTTTTTTAATGCTGAACTGTGTATGATTTTGACGATACAATGTGGCTGGCTTGTTATTTCAACTTTCAGCTGAATATAATCAAGCCTTTTTATCTATTGTCTATTATTACGTACCACTATAAAATGCAAGTTACTTAGAAATTTTGTCCTCAAACACACTCATCTGATTCAGTAATTTGGCTTCATTTCTTGAAACTTCATCTTTGACTCGAAAAGTTTATATCATGTTATGGGTTAACCAGGTCATTCAGCTGGTTTGGTATGATTCTTGAAATAAACTGGTGCAACTGTTGCATAATATATTTTTCACTCAACTGATTGGATCCCTGCACGTTTGACCTGGCGAGACTACCATTAGAAATTTGGAACTTAGTAACCATAATGGGCACCTCATTTGGATTCTAACCAAGTGGCAGAATCTCAAATGGTTTCATTCTGCAGTTGCTTCTCCTCAACTTCAAAAATCTCAGTGATAGAGCGCTTCTTCAGCACCTTCAATTATGGCTTCAAACTCATCATCCTCAACTTGCCTCATCTCTAGTTTAGTATTCAAATTTTCATTTAGATTAGAAGAGGCCATGGAAATGAGAATAGCTGGAATACTTAGTTGTGCACAACACATACAACCGTTTGCTAGATATTATCCAAGAGCACCTCCTCTACAGCAGAACCTTCAAAGTTATTGGATCCTTCATCCGTTTGCTAGATATTTTCAACCAAAAGCACCACCTCTACATCAAAACCTTCAATGTTTATGGCTTCCACATCCTGCAAGTTTCGATCAAAATTTTCAATTTTGCACCATCAGATGCTCTCCATATGTACCTAATTGGTCCTCTTTGATTAGTAATTATATTTACCGAGGGTCTTGGGAACAGGCTCTGGTTGTGTATAAACAGATTCGCTATGAAGGAGTCTACCTTTTTAGTGTGGTCCCATTGTTACTTAAAGCTTGTGCTTCTCTTTCATTCTTTCATTATGGGAAAGCTTTGCATGCGGAGTCCATAAAGGCTGGTTCAGACAGTGATGTAACCATTGGAACCACATTAATTGGTATTTATGCTAAGTCTGGTGCTGTTCTTGATTCTTGTAAGGTGTTTAAATTTATGCCTGCAAAAAATGTTGTCACCTGGAATGCGATGATTAATGGATACCTTAAAAATGGGGACACAGATTCTGCCTTAATTCTATTTGACAAGATGCCAGGACGAACAGAAGTAAGTTGGAATCAGATGATTGATGGGTTTGCAAGGAATGGGGATATTGTCACTGCTCGGAAAATATTTGATAAAGGTCCACCTGAGTTAAAAAATGTGGGAACATGGACTGTGATGGTTGATGGTTATGCTAAAAGAGGGAATATGGAAGCTGCCAGAGAGATCTTTGAGCAAATGCCTGAGAGGAATTTCTTTGTCTGGTCATGTATGATTTGTGGGTACTCAAGGATAGGCAATCTCAAAGAGGCCGAGGCCATTTTTGGGAAGGTTCCAGTCCGGAATTTGGAAATCTGGAATTCCATGATTTCTGGGTATGTCAAGAATGGATTTGGTGAGGAAGCACTGAAAGCATTTGATGATATGCAAGCTGAAGGGTTCCATCCAGATGAGTTCACTGTTGTTAGTATTTTATCTGCTTGTGCTCAGCTAGGGCTTCTAAATGTTGGTAAGAAAATCCACCATATGATAGGAAAGAGAGCAATAAAGATGAATCAGTTTGTTCTGAGTGGATTAATTGACATGTATGCAAAATGTGGCGATTTGATCAATGCAAGGCTGGTCTTTGAAGAGCTTACTGAAAGGAACATCTTCTGCTGGAATGCAATGATATCTAGTTTTGCTATCAATGGAAAATGTCTCGAGGTTCTCGAGTGTTTTGGAAGAATGGAGAATTCAAATGTAAGGCCTGATGGCATCACCTTTATCACTGTGCTCACAGCTTGTGCTCATGGGGGCTTTGTCAATGAAGCATTCGAAGTAATATCCAAAATGCTGAAATGTGGATTGCAAATAAACATCAAGCATTATGGATGCATGGTTGACCTCTTGGGGCGGGCAGGGAGATTAAAGGAGGCTTATGAGTTGATTAAGAAAATGCCAATGGAACCCAATGACACAGTTCTGGGGGCAATGCTTGGTGCATGTCGGATTCATTCAGATTTGGAAATGGCTGAACAAATAATGAAGGATATTAGGGCTCAAAGTTTGGACTCTCTTTCTGGCGATAATTCTTACAGTGTGCTTATGTCCAATATATATGCAGCTTCTGAAAAATGGGAGAAAGCTGAAAGGGTGAGGATTGTCAAAGTGCATGGGAGATCTCAAAAGACACCTGGTTGTAGCTCGGTGATATTCAGTGATTCAGAATGTCAATTTTATGTTGTTGCCAAATAACAACTATCTTAAACTTGGGTATGGCTTACTGAGAAACATGCAAGGACCTTATTTGATAGTAGTATCTTGGAGCTCTGCATCAAGACTGAATCGTTGCTGGCTTGCTGCTGCTCCCATAATAGGTTAATATTCCAATAACTCAACTACACAAAGTACATGAAACTGGGTAGTTTACTGATCATAGTTTTATCAGAGTTTAAGACATTGAAGTCAAAACTCAAGCAGGGGATTGAAAATTAGTTGTAAATCTGGCCATATGTTTTCACTATCTGACCTGGAAGAATGACCTTTGGTTATGTGCTTCAAACAGCAACTTCTAGTAATGTTAATTAGAACGGTCAAAGCACTCCAAACATTTTTTAAAAATGAACTTGATATCTGGGTAAGGTGGTTTAGACATATACAACGAGTATATTGAGTCTCTATATCCTGAAGTCAATTGAAATGATAATCCTTCACAAGAAACTAAAACTATAATACTAATGTATATTCAGTTCAACTTTTAATCACCAAGATGCATAGCTGAATCATCTATCCTTTTTTTTTGGTAGGGTTATGGAGGTGGGGATGAAGTCAACATGCTTCAAAGACATTTATTTGGGACAGCAGTTCAACTTGGTGTTGGTGCAAATGGAGCAGCTGTTGCAAGTCATTTCATACAAAAATATGGCTATATTAATATCTATCAAAGTTCATGGTGTGAGGAACTTTGCCTTAATAGGAAGAAGGAAAGTTATCCTCCTGATTCCAAAAAAGTTGGAGTTGCCATTCTTGACGATGCAATGCAGGTAATACAATTCATTCACCTTCCCCTTTCCTTGATCTACACAAGATTTTTTTTTGGTGATAATACACAACATGATTTTCTTCTACATTATTTGTTTAAACATCTGATTGATGTCTCGACTAACATATGCTCCTTAACTTATGTTCATTCTCATTTTTGTCTGCTGCACTTTGATTGCTTGAGATTTAAATTTTTGGTGATAATTACCATTAGGCATCTGTGATGATAAGATATTGTTACATTGACCTGCTATTAGTTCTAAATTGTATAATTTATGTGCAAGGCAGCATTGGAGCTTGTGGCGGGATTTGGAGATTGTAATGGTTAATGGATTAACCCTCTGGGGTAATCTTCAACTAATGCCACTTGGGCCATTAAGGGAACCTTTGACTGCACTTCAACGGGCAGATGTTGTTGTTGTACATCATGCAGACTTAGTATGTTAATATATCCTTCCCTGCTGTTGATTTAATTTTTAATTTCTCATGTTTTCCAGATAGACAAATATGATGTAATGAGGCTTATACTTTTGGGGATTTCCAGATTTCTGAAGATAGTCTTGAGGATATCAAGTCAATTCTTCAAAAGGTTAAAGAGTCTGTTCCTATGTTCTTTACAAGAATGGATCCATCTTACTTAATTGACGTGAGAATCACTAACACTAAAGTACCTTTGAGGGTTCTACATACAGCTCTTGTACTATGTGTTTCTGCCATCGGTTCTACAGATTCTTTTGTTAGGCAGGTCCAAAAGGTATTCTTCCTTAATTTTTTCGTGATATGTAGAGAGAATGGGAAAAGAGAAGACAGAACAGAAAATAGAAGGGAGAATAGAGTGAAAGATAGATAAATAGATAGGAGAGACTAGACAGAAAGGACTCAATTTATTTATTCAAAGCTTATAGCTATCAATGACCATTAATGTATAGCCTACTTGTTTACAACCCCTTTAAGGCTTTAACTACCCTTTAACCCCTCTAACTAACTTCCTCGTTTGTTTTGAATTACATAAATTACATATCAGTTTGCATGAAAGTTGCTTCATGAGATGTCGGGAAACTGTGATCTGAATCCCCCCAACCCACACAAAAAAAAAAAAGAAGCCCAAAACACAGACATAAGAACAAAATAGTTTAAATACAATAATTCATTGAATTATAGTCTTCCTCAAAATAATGAAATTTATGCTGCAAAACAACGTGACCCATATTGCTAAAAGCATGTTTAATCACAAGAGATTGCAAGAAATGTAATGGGTCATAAAGACTACATTTTCCTTTCCCAATTGAATTTCCCTTTATTTGTAATATTTAAAATTTTTTTGACATCTACTATGTTCTAGCACTTTTATGTGGATGTTCTTCTTTTGTTTACTTTGCGTCCGTGTGTATTCTTCACTCTAATTTGCAGATAACTTGATGCAGATGGGAGCTGTTTATGTTGATCGAGTTGATTTTAGTGATCATCATATATTTGATGCTGAGGTATAATTTTCTGCTTTTATGTTTGGGGGAAAGCAGAATGACCCCCCTTTTAATCTAGCAAAGCATCAACTCTATTAAAAGGATAGATAGCTCAAATATCGTAGTTTTATAAAAAACCTTACAAACATGGAGAAAGCTTAAAAGTTTTTCCCTTGTAGATTCATGCCTTACATTCCTGCTGCATAACACAGCACTAAATGAAATATGCGGACAAAACTGTACTAAGAAGCATTAAGCTGCCTGCTTTGAGAATTTAATGTGTTTATTTTCCCTCACGTTTTTGTATTTAGAACTAGGCTGTTCATCTCACATGTTGGATTAATGCAGGATATTGCAATGATCAGAGAAGACTTGGAGAACTAGAGATCAAATTCGGTTTAAAGCCAGTCGTTGTAGTGACAGAGAAGGTGCTTAGAAATATACTCATTTCCATGTACTCACATATGCATATGAATGTATAAATTAAGAGGGGTAATCAGTCATCATAAGATTACAAATATATATGGATTACTTTGATTAGTTACTCCTATCACTAGTCTTCTGAAGTAAACTCATGGGCTTTGTATATAAATTTTCATGTTGCCAGGATTATGATAGGGACCCAGAGATCCTTAAGCAATTAGATCCATTCAAAGTTTTTGTTCTTTGTTCTAAATTGAAGATGGTGCCCTACTGCAACAGCTCGGAGGAAAGCTTTAAAAGGTTTCTGAGGGATCAGCTGAAGTTAAAATTTCCTGCCGCAAACTAGCTAGCTTACCTTTGTTTTAAACACTGCCTCACAAGCATGTACTCCAAAATCCAAATATTCATATTTATAAAGCCTCTCAATATTGACCACTTATTTATTGCATCTGGTTTAGGTTCACCTAAAAAACGTGTCTGATTTGGATAGCTGTCTTATCACGATCTTGTTCGATTTGAACATAATTAAAAACCTAGATTATGTTGTTTTGGGATAACCTTTGTTTTTTTTCAAGATCAAAATCTGGATAACCTTGCTTGATTTAATTTGATCGATTAGCAGTCACTTATGTTAAGGGTTTTATATTTCCCTAGTTTGATTGGAAACAATAATAAATCCACAACCTTCCTCACTAAGAAATAGAAGTTTCATACACTCATTTATGGAGAGGGTTAAACTTGTAACCATCATTTTCAGGAAGGTGATTGGTGCCACCGTGGCATTAGACCATTGGCTTCAAGCGTTATATATATATATTTTTGGACAGAACTAAATGGATTATAATCCAGCCAATCTGCTCGATAAAAAATATAAAAAACACTATTTATTATAAATGGATTATAATAAAACTTATTTTACATAAACCCCCTAATATCTGTAATAATACTACCTAGGTACCTAAATATAAGATCTTATATTTAGAATGGATAGATTTCATGCATTCTTAAATCAAATTCCATTGGTTAATGTTTATATGGCTGGGTGATACTGTAACCTAAAAGGCATAAAGGGACTCCAATTTGAGAGTCAGATGCAGATGCTTTCTGCCTTTCTCACACTAACCTGAGAAAATGATTGCGGACTTGGGACCTGATGGAAACTACCGGTCTTCTGATCATAAAAGAAGAATCATAAAACAGAGAAAAATTAAAGATCATGGCTAGTTGAGGGAAAAGATAATAATGATTCATGGCTTTTCTGTGATTGTATAAGTGGGATGAATGAGATATACAGCAGACTTGAAAGAGGACATAAAGTTGGCCACATTAGCGACAGCTTCATCATCCCACAGTGGCATACTACGCTGTTAAAAGCATTTTTGATTTGATGGCACCTCATCATTTTACTGCAGCATACACTAAGCCTTCCTTTCCTTTTTCTTTTTTCTTTTTTGGGTGGGGGTGTACTATTGTGTTTTACATTAATGTAAAAGGTTTTTCTACGAAAAAAACAACGGGAAAGAAAGATTCATGTGTTTGATATAAAGGTAATGAGGATGGAAATGGGTTTTCATGAAAGCCAAGGTCACATGGTTATTTTCATTTTTCATTCTTATTCCCATTATGTACCAAATACAGTACTCTAACTTGTACTCTTTCTCTCATTTTATTGAGAAAGCAAACTATACCATGGCCTCCCTCAAGCGGCCTGCAGCTATTCTGAGAGACCTAACAGATCAGCCCAAAAGGTCAGACCAATCATGCAACAGAAAGGTGACGATGGTGATAATAATAAAAATAAAATATCAAAAGCAAATGAAGGATGCGGTGAGCGTGGATCGAACACGCGACCTTCAGATCTTCAGTCTGACGCTCTCCCAACTGAGCTATCCCCGCAAGTCAAGACGTTCCTCTACATTTGCCAATTCATCTATTATATTTAATTTTTTATCGTCCAGAGTGTCCTGCAATATCGCAGATGGAAGCAGCGTGCTCAACTGCGACTAAAGGATTGTTTCACCTTGCATTTAAAAATCTAGATTTTACAACAAAATCTACATTTTACTTTAAAAATTAGATTTTATCCAACTACTCACATTTTTTTAAAACGTTACAAAACTTATGATTGAAATCTATGTTTTGAAAAAGTTATTTGGTTAAACTATACTTTTGATTCTTTATATTTGTATCAAGTTTCATTTTAGTCCTTTAAGTTTAAAAAGTGCACTTTTAGTCCTTCAAACTTAACAACGTTAATTTCTCTTAACGGAAATTGCTCACTCATTGAATTTAATTGATGACTTGATAATAAAACGTTGACAAAACATACTCACATTTTAATTTTAACTTAATAATATAATAAATTTGATATTTTAAATTGTGTAAAATAAAAAAGATTTAAAATAATAGCGTTAAGTTTGATGAGTCAGCAATTTCTGTTAAGAGAGACTAACGGCGTTAAGTTTGAGGGACTAAAAGTGCACTTTTTAAACTTAAAGGACTAAAGTAAAACCTGATACAAACATAAAGGACTAAAAGTATACTTTAGTCAAGTTATTTTTTTTATCACATCACTCTATTTCATAATAAATTTTCTCTTTCCTTTTTTCTTTCTTTATCATCTTTTATACTTACATTTCACCTTGAACTCCGTAAAAGTTATTCTCATCAGAAACACAAGAACCTTTTCAAAAACTAGGTTTTACCTCTGAAGCGGTAAAAATTATTCTCCCAAAATCTAGGTTTTACTTCGAACTCTGTAAAAGCTATTCTCCATTGAACTTCCAAATGAGCCTTAAATCCCGGTTTATATTAGTTAACTTTCTAACATGATTTACGATCTACAAAATAAATATATGAAAGAAGTTTTATCACAACTTATGTGAAGAATAACGCTATAACAAACAAGTCCTAAGAAGGAAACAATCTGACATGGGATTGGTGGTAAGGCTTGACTGTTTGAGAGATATGGGGCTCGTTTGGAAACACGGTATAAAAGTACTTTTACGCAAGTCGAAGTAAATATATGGAGGGGATTATCTCGTTTTGCGGAAAAACATTATTGAACGTGCTTTTGACCTTATTTAACTCTTTGCCAAACAATTCGATGTTCTAATGCTAGAGATTAAATGCTCATTTAAATTAGTAGTGGCCTATAAGCATGCCAGAGAAATTTTGTTTTAACGTATGCTAACATACTTTTTTGACATAAGGGCAAACAAGCCATAAGAATATAGGAAACATGGTGTTTCTTCTTTGTGATTGATCGCCGGAACAAAAAAAATTTCATTTCGCCCACCGGAGAGGGGGGTAGTTAGCAGGAAAAGAAAAAAGTCTAAAGCAACGTCTCTCTCCTGTCATCCTGCAAAATGGAGCATCTTCATTACCCTTGGAGTGTTTATTGTTGCCTCATTGTATAGCCATGTTGGTTTATTTATGAATAAAGAGTATCTTCTTCAATATCTTTTGCTGATTTACAACTTATTAGCGTGGAGAAATTAACCAAACGTCATGAACACCCAGTTATTCAACTGTTCATAGATGGTACAAAGCAGCTGGTTGTGTCAGTTTGTTCAACGGCTGGTGATGAATGAAACAAGACCGAGAAGACCCAACCAACCTCCCCCCTAATGTTGCCCAGTGATTGAGATGATCAAGAATTTGCATTTAATCACAAGTTTCTGTAGAAAGATGGGAAGGGATAATTTTAAGACAATCGACTAATTTTAATTAGCTTTCTTGGTTTGTGTGAATTAGTTAAAAAGTGACATGTAAATACGAATGGAGGAAGTATTGGAAATAGGAATATTATCCAGACACCCGTTGTCCCATAGTAGATATACCAGCAAGTAGTGCACAGTGCAGCCCTGCAGGATACCAAAAAGTAACTGTTAATTTCATCAACATTTCAGAAATAAAAAACTCAGATTAAGAAAGCAAAAGAGTACCATAGCTATATTGTGCATGCCCAGGAACAAGTGTGCATTGAACAAAATGAAAACAAAGATAAAATCTCTTTTAAGCAGGTGCACTACTTCAATCTAGTGCCAGGTAATTAAATGCACAAAGTGGAAGAAGTCACTGGTCATTTGTAATCCAAATGCTATGTAAACATTCAAAGAACTAAAACTGAGCTTATTGCCACAAATGGATAACATTTCAGAAACTGTTCTCACTTTCCTTATTTTTTAATGGGAAGAACCTTGCAGAAAAGTTCCAATGTATTATATTAATATATCTGAATTTAACAAATTTGATGAAACACTTTATGATTGCTGTCCAGCCAAATTCTTGTGGTTGATAGAATCCTTGGTCCAATGTCATTGAGGAGGCAATATAAAGGTACCTATATAAAAATGTAATCTCTTCCATCTATGAAGAATTGTCATCAGGCCTCAGTACACTCATTGTGTACAACTGAATCTTCTTGGACTGAAATTCACAAATAGATAGCCGTGTTAGTTAATAATTTAACAATGGGTGTTCAAAAATTTGAACCCCACAAAGATGCATTAGCATAACCTTGCTTAAGTAAGGCTCTTGCAATAACCCAGTGAGATGAGAGCACACAAAAACCTGCACATCACAAAATTTGCCCAACAAACCCCTAGTTAGAGTCCTCTCATCATTCTCTTCTTGAATTGGGGCTAGTAATTTCAAAAGATGCTTGAGGAAGTGAATATACTCATTTACTAGTTTTGCTATTATGCAACCCCTCAAATCTAAAAAATGTTGTTTTAAATCACACTCAGACTCTGCAGTAGAGACACAACTTCCTCCAGAACACATTAAACATTTCCCAGATAGTATTTGGTGTCCCAGAAATGTGAAATAGACAAAACTTCACAATCTACATATCATTGCAGACAAAGGAATTTAGCTTTTAACTTCTAATATCCCTTGGTAGTGAGCATTAGTTAGCAAATGCAAGCTGATGGAAAGAAGTTGACGAGTTAACTAGGGAGAAATAGGGTACTTTGGAATCAAAACCTGATAGCAAGTTAATAGACCCTACAAGATTAACTATCAGTTCTAAAGACCCATCATTGGAAAATTCTATGGAGAAATTTGAAGTGTGTTGTCCCAAAATGAGAACAAGATAATTGAAAAGTTAGATATCTAAACTGAGGATGCAGGTGTATTAATAATGTGAATTGTGAAATATAGAAAGGTTATGATGTTCTTTGTTTAAACTGTGAGAATATAATGAAAGACATCAGTTGATATGCTGCTATTTAAAAACAACAAGCACCTTATTATTCATATGGTTGTTCGCCTTTTAGACAAGGAATAACTTAAATTAAGAAGCTGAATATATTTTTACATTGAAGCCATCAATTGAATGAAATTTGGTTGCCACTTATGTGTAACAAGGGAGTAGATCAGGAGAGAGAAATGGAAGTTGAATTCAGAATGCAATGGGAAAACTAACTGCTGGATGGTAAGCTTTTAAATTAACAGACTATATTACACATAATTTTAGGAAAAAGAAACAGTCATTAACCTTTGGGATTTCACCGCAACTGGCAAAGTGGCTTATGGTCCCACCGAGCAAGCCAATGCCATCTGAAATGAGACAAAAATCAGCACATCAGAGACAAAAATCTACTATGTAAATATTCAATGATTACGTGCTTGTTTGGGAACACCGTTTCCCAAACGGTGCACACATTCCAATATAAAATCATCTCGAAATCTGTGAAAACCATCTCGAAATTCATTAAAACCATCTCGAAATCCATAAAACCATCTTGAAATCCACAAAATACCTCGAAATCTGTAAACTCATTTCTCCCAACAGACTTCCCCAACACACACGTATATTGCACTTTGCACATTAACTTAGAGAGAACTAACCTTCTGTAAGACTACTTTACCAAATTCATCCACCAGACAAAGAGATTGTGTAGTTGCATGCACATTGCACAACACAACATAGACAGTTTCAAACTTTTGAGCCACTCCCCCACAATTTATTACCCTGTCAAAGATAACCAAACATCAATATATAGCATGTAACGAGTTGCTAGTGAATGTATTTAAATTTTAATTTTATCCTTTTGTGTTTAATATTTTAAAAAATAATGCATAAGCGTCTACTATACACTTACATAATTTTTACACTAATAATTTTTCCTAATATACTACACACATGATTTTTTAAAGTTAAAAGGACTAAATAAAAATGTATGGGAAGATAAAGATGGAAGAATTCAAGGAGTAAGTAAAACTAAAAACACGACCTTCTCCAGTAAAGAAGCCAGGTCAAAATTGTGTTGATATGAACAAGAAAAGTTTAAAGTCTCTCACATTGCTTGTGGAATAATGAATATGACATTTATTAATTTTTATCACTGGGAGGACTAGAAAAAGTCTGTTTATGAAGACAAAGTCCTTTCACTAATTCTAATAGATGACTTTGTTTTGATTAATTGAAATTTATTTTTTTAATTTCAATTGGGAATATCCTCCGCTACTAACATTGATTAATTTTTATGATTAAAAAAATTGTTGTCTTGACCGTACACACAGTTCTCTCTCTCCTGTTAAACATAAAGGGTTATTAAAGCCGGACCGGCCGGGTCAGACCGGAAACCGACGACCCGGACACAAATCCGGTCCGATCGTTATTTTAACTCCGGGTTGGGGTTGAGCGATTTTTTTTCAAAAATAATTCCTCCTCCCACAAAAAGATCAAAGAGAAGGTCCTCCCATCAATGAGAATAATTCATGTGCAGCGCGGCCTCACGCTCCATCAAGTGCTGCATGATGCTTCCAAATTTCCTTATATTAAATAGCCAAGTTGGAGAAGCTGCTGATGTGGGACTTACAATTCTCCCATTTTTCTCTTTGAAATACTTTTTTTTTGCCAAATGTTTTAAATACTTGGGCTGGGCTTTTATTCTGTTTTGAACTTACAGATCATCAAACAACCATAAACTATATTGGCCTAGTTTTTAATTTATTAATGCATGTTACCTCAGCTTTGACCCCATCGCGTGTTGAATACTTGTGACCAATTACATTGCTATTCTATATATTTTACCTTTTATAAAAACTTTAATTAAATGACCTATAACCATAGTAGATAGATTGACTTAAAAGAAACATTTGTTACAAAAGTACTTAAAATACAACATGCAACACAACTATTATGAGCAAATAATTTATTTTTAAATATTCATTGTGTTAATATGTGATGATATTTATTTTTTAATTTTTTATTCCTACTGGTCTGACCCCCGGTTTGACTCCGGTCTGACCCACTGACCCTTAACCCACTACTTTGTCCGGTCTGATCACCGGTCCGGGTTTGATAACCTTGCATAAAACCCATTTTATAGTTTAAATTGAACCATAAAATAGATCTTCTATAGGTAAAACTGGAGGAGTGTGTATATATATACATATATTTTTCCATCTTGACCATATATATATATATATACACTATTGTACGCGGATGCAAATAATACTTTTTGTATAATAATTACATCATTAGTTTATTACACACATATAAATATATCTATACTTCGCAAAAAAAATAGCATAATTTTTAGGTGATATTTAATTGTAAAAAATGATTGAGTGTATATATTTGTTATTGAAAACAATTAATTTCACTTGAATTTTTTAACATTTTTCGAATCACTTTCTAGTTTCTACAAATCAGCACGATAAAATTCGGCTATTTATTTTGGCTGAGATAAAACTCATTAATTTGACTGTCAGCTAAGGATATAAGAAGGCATAATCTATTATATTCATAAATTTTGAAAAAAAAATTGAATAAAACTATAAATTAATAAATATGCAATATAAAAAATGAAAAAAAATTATGAAAATATTTAAATTTTTGAACAAACAAGATTAATAAAATGAAGTGGATAACAATAAAAAATACGACGGGTTTTATTTTCTTATAGAGTATTAAAAAGAAGCACACTTTTTAACTGATTGTATTTTAAACTGAATCATTTGACAATTTAGAAAAAATTATAATTATAAATATTTTAAAGTAATATATTTAACTTTCTTAATCTTTTTGAAAAGAAATTAATTAACCTTTATATCATTTATAATGGGTCAATTGATTTTTTTAGAAATTGAAAAATCTAATTAACTTATATTTTTACTAATTTTTTTCAAACTCATAATCTAACTTATAAATTGACATAATTTATATACACATAATTATTTTACAATACACATTATAATTATCTTTCTAATATGGTTAAAAAGTAAGTTTATAGTCATTTAAATTAACAGTAGAAATATAATTTATAAGATAAATATATAAGAAAAAGTTGACCAGAGAAGTTAATGTGATTTCTCAATCGTGGTCACGTTGATATTTCTATGATGGATATCAAACGATGTAAACAGTAAATCAATAAAAGTTGATATTAAAAAGTAAAAATAAAATATATAGAAAAACGTCTTCGGGTTCAAAATTTAGCTGTATCTTCGCATAGTCTCTGCTTTCAGACAGATTTCTCCATTGGGAGCACCGTCAGCAAAACTTGGTCGTTGTCTTCCTCTTCTCTGACGCGTTCTTTATCTGTCACGCTATAAATACAGCACAGCGCCTTCCATCATTAGCTATGGTCACTTGTTCCTTCGGTGCATTTCATTTCACACTAGTCTTCTATAACTCTAGATAGAGAGAGCATCTCAGTAAGCTTATTTTTTTTTTGTCCTGCGCATCTCAAGTGTAGGAAAATGGTGGAGCTCTCCTTTGTCTCTAAAGCGAAGTCAGCTTTCCATTCAGCGGCTGCAAAAGCGGAGCGAGTTCTTGTGGACTTGAAATCGGAACGAGGTTCTACTGCAACACACGCTCTCCTATTTCCATTATTTCTCTTGTTTTGATCATGTGCTTCATGCTTCATCGCTTTGATTGAAGTCATGTTTTTCTCTGTTTTATTTTGTTTGCCGTGTACATGTGTAATGTTTATCGTTTTATTCTTATTGGAATTTGAGTGTTTATTTGAATGTGCGTTATTAACGCAATTGTTCACTGCTGAAGGCCCTGACAAAGAATCGTCCGATAGGTTGATTAGGAATCCGGTAGATGAATGTCATCAGAACGAGGGCGATTCAAAGGTAGTGGCAATCGGAATGATTCTGGTTCTTCTGGCGCCAACCTGTTCACTTCTAATAACTCTGTTTAGATTACCAGCTGGAAGTATAATTATTTGTTTTGTTATGTTTTTGAAAGTTTTGTTAAGCATTAACGGAAGAAAAACTATACGGAGAATGAAACTTGGGCTCATTGAGCTTCATGTGTCACAGTCCCATTTGAGAATGTGTTTTATGTTAATCCTTCTCTTACTGTCTACTTCTATGGTTGCCCTCTAAAAATTAACTCGGCACCCGCACAAAGCATGAAAAAACTTCTTGATTTCATTCACAATTATTTGCGATATATATATTTAAAAACTTTCCATTTACTGTTTCTTTAACTTTACAATAGAAGAAAAGTATAATCTGACCTCTGAAATGCCTCTTGTCTTCAAGATAATGATTACAAGCTTATTTGTTTATTCATTTTTTTCATAATTATGAATGAGTTCTAATTAGGTAGTATAGATCCAAGAATGGAAGCTCATTACTTTCTAAATTTTTGTAATGGGGTGCTGTCATGCTGCAGCTTCACAGTGAATTGAGGCATATGAAGTGGAGGCCTGCATATAGAGGAATCAAACAGGATTGGCAAGATAGGATTAAGAACATTCGAATAAGGAGAAAAGAAGTTGAAGAGATGGATGAGCTCAGAGATGTAACCATGGATGTTCCATTTTATGAAGAAAATTTGTACATCATCAATAAGAAATATGATCTTAAGGCCAAGGTAAGAAGATTTGAAACACTGTAATTTGAGTTTTTTTTATCATCCTACTGTGTGCATAAGATATATTAGGAAAATCTTATTAGATACACTGACTATGGACATCATGTATTCAACATAGTGTCTGAGATTTTCCCCTCAACTTTGACTACTAAGAACATAAGATGAAACTGCTGATTAATGCAAGCTGATTTTTAGTAAGCTAATTGCTAACCTCAAGGTTAAATGCTTGAGAAGTCTTCCAGCAGAATGATTGATAAGTTATTGAAATTTCCTCGTTCATTATCATACAAATGCATTTCTTTACTGATTATTAGAAAACAATTACATAAGGTTTCAGAAGCAGTTCCAACGGTTAAAAGCTTAACTACTGCAACTATAGATCTCACTTGTCCATCATCTGTAATTAGAGATTCCATTCCCCCATCCTCTGTGCTGAAGCAATTGGCTATGGCTTTTGAGTAAGTTACTAAGTTATACTTGTTTGCAATTCTTTTGCCTAACTTCCTCATTTTGCTGCTACTTCCTCCACATAGCATTGGAAGTTTCTTTATTATTGCGTTCTGTATCCAAGTGGGAGGACAATTTAGTTGGAACTTTTCTTATTCAACTGAATGGTCTTTTTGTGTTTGGCATTTTCAATAGCTTGGTGCATTTTTTTGGTATCCTGCCATAAATTATATTCAATTGTTATTTATCATGTCATAAATGCTAAGCCTATTGTAGCATAAAATTTTAAGAGGTCTGTTTTAGTCATTCATGACTGTTTTCAGATTATGATGAAACCGGCCTATGCCCTTAAATATTTGGACCTTTTGTCTAGGGCTGGAAGGAAAACAAAGTCGATGGAAGATTTTATAGCTTCAACAGGAGGTTCTTCACCTGTTCATGATAGGGCAGGCTTACGGCTCTCTGCTGTGAAGGCATTAGTTTTGCGTGAAAAGGAGGACAAACTTAACCTCAGTGATGATAAGAAAATTCTGTATTTGATCAATTCTCTGTTCGATCCAGGTATGTGAATTCTATGGTTCCTTTCTGGTGGCAATAAAATTACACCAGTGATATATTCTCTGTTATATATTTATTTGTTTGATAAACAAAAGATGGTAGTAAAGATAGGTTGCTCCTAGTGCAAGATCAAGAGTACTGGTAAGGGTGCTAATGGAATGATTAGGACCCCAAAGGGAGGGACAGGGGGGTCAACCTAGAAAGATCCTTAAAGAAGACAGCTCAATTAACCCCCTAGGCACCAGGGATCTCCTTGGGAGGGTTGACCTCTAAATAGCATATGTTGTATATTATTTTTAATGCGTTGTCCTGTATGATCTTTCACTTATATTGTAATCTTTGCAAGTTATTTGCAGATTGGGAATTTTTCAAAAGGAAGATTAACTATTGTTCAGAGGAAACTCAGTTATCATCCTTTCCTAGAGATGTTCATGGTGCTCCTCATGAAAGCCTTGTTGTCAAGCTTGCTGAAGTCATTGGAAACTTCAAGAACATTCGAGAAATGGCTCTGTTTTGGTGCAGAGTTGTTGTTGAAGTATGGTAGTTCTATGTTTTATGAAAAATGGCTAATGGGTTCTGCCTTATTTTTTTTATGTGCGTGTGTATTCATATTTGTTTTATAACAATATATATTCACATATTTAACTTATGCAGCTGAGAAAACTTTGGTCTGAGGAGCAGTATTTACCCAGAATCCCCTTGGATGAGATTCCAGATTTGAAATCATGCCTCCTTTATCAGCAACTACAAGTAATAAATTGTTGTATCTCCCGGAAAAGACACCGTGTCGTTGCTACTGAATCTATGGACACTGTTTTGCGAAAAGCCAACTCTAATATTATTGATGAGTCAATTGACTATAATGAGGGCATTACTTCAAGTCCAGTTCAGTATGCTAGATTAAGTACTGGGGAGTTTGTTGTTCGACTTGGTGCTGAATGCCCTGCTGGAGATTTGATATTGCTAGAGACTGGCGAGCCTGTTTATTCCCCCGTTACCCAGGTTTGATCAGTTCATCTGCTAAACAGTACCACTTAAACTTGCTCCTACCACCGAGGTTCCTGAGATTTTTACATGTAGGGAGGACCCCTGCTTACAGAAGATCTGATTGAAGAAACAGTGGAGTTTGTGCTGCAGACAAAAAGGTGTGTTCACATTTTGAGAATTTATTAATGATCCTGTGCAGTTTCTCACCAAATGGACAGGACTGGTTTTGAGCCCATGTGATTAGTAAACAAATGCTAGTTTAGACTTTAGATATCATTGCAGTTATGATGCAATAGCTTTTCTCCATGTAATTGATATCAATTTGGCAGTGCTTGATAATTTTTCTAATTTTTTGTGATCAGTGTTGGTGCTGCATGCTCTCAACTCCTCTCTGATATGCAGGCTTTCAAGGTCAAACTCTCCCTTGAAGAGAACTTTTTCTTACCATATTCTAAATGCTCTTAATTACTTTGAATATTTTGAACATTCTATCTGAGTAAGTTCTGTTCAATATCATTTTTAGGCTGCAAATCCAGGCTGCATTATGGAAGACTTTGTGAGATGGTATTCTCCTCCTGATTGGAAAGAAAGGGAGCCAAGTATGGATGCCCAAGAATCTTTAGATGGTAGTGGTTCATTCCCTAACAGAGGCTCTCTAAGTCTGCGGATGCAAAAAGAAGGTGTAGTTTAAGTTTGCCCCATCATTTATTATTACTTGAATTTCGCTGCAACATAATTTTGTGGTCAATGTTTATCTCAATGGACCTTTAGCATCTGATAGGATAATGTGGCATCTTGGGTATATACAAAAATGTTTATTTACTATATCTTGTCATCAGTACCAAGAAACTTTTGTCTGATATGTAGCATCTTTGCTTCATACAAAGTGTTTTTTCATTTACTGCCAAAGAGTCGTAGCTTTCTTATTTGTGAAGAACAATATACTTGGGTTCCTTGGGGTTTGTATGCCTGTAATTGCTTAGTGCCATGCTCTGTTCCATTACTATATAAAATCTACATGGATTTCGTCAAAAGAATTTGTACTTTGAAATAATTTTTTATTTCATGCACTACTTTAAGCCTGCGTTCCTGATCCTTGATCATTTAAAATGATTTCCCAAATCTAAAATTCACTGTTTAGTCAATGATATAATTCACAAGGCTGTAAGCAAAGATGTGTGAAGCTGAATACTATCTAGCTTGGGCTGTACTCATTTTATTAACGGATTTCAGAAGCTGGCTGAACTCATCATGAATGAGTGGTTTGGCTTAGCTAACTAAGTTTCATTTTAATCAATTAGTTGACTTTGGCATGGGCCCGAGTTTTACATGCCTATTTGCTTTTGATTAACCATTGAATTGAAAGTGTAGGCATTTTATGTTGTAAAAAGCACTAGCAGTTACAGTTACTATAAATCTTCTCTGATTTTTTTTTTTGAATAAAAACTGAAATCTATTGTTCACATGGAAATAAACAACTAAATTACAATCGGGCTGAGATTCATTAGATGTTTGTGGCAGGTAATTTATGGCGTGAATTGTGGGAAGCAGCTAAACCAGTGCCAGCTGTTAAACAGGCACCTCTATTTGATGAGGATTTAGCAGTGTGAGTCTAAATATTTAATAACCAAATTTGGTATTACTAATAATTTTAGTCTTCAACTCATCTCACTTTAATGGCCTTTGACATTAATTTGCAGGGAGGGTATCCTGAATGCTCTTGAAGACATCCAGCCTTCTGAGCTTTTTGAACAACTGTTTATTTCTTTGGTAAGTTATTTGTCTTTGATTCTCTCTCACAAATCTGATGCCAGATTGTAAGATTGCGGGCATACTCTGATGAGGGTACTAATTAAGAGTTAAATACTTTTACCCTACCGTTGGGTTGTAGCCTTGTAGGAGAGAATATATGGTTATTTTGGTATGCATGAGAGCTCACAAGTGAGAACAATAAGACTGGCATGTCTGCACATCCATTCACAAATTCTCTATCGAGCTTTAACTATACGGCAAAAGCCTTTCCTACATGTATATGATCCTGCAATCAGATATATCATCTGGATTAAAGTTCTCCCAGATATTTTTCTTTGAAAAAGTGGACTGGATTTTAGTGAATGGCTAGGACAAAAACTCCTCTTGATATGCAGTATGCAACGTTGTATCTTTTATAGGTCTGACTAATTCTAATCTTTTGTCTTAAATCTACAGCTTGGTTCAGGATTTGCCATCGCTGAACCTGTGCTCTCTCGAAATAGTGACTTTTCAAAAGTGTTCTCTGACTGCAAGGTGTACATTGTAGTCACATGCCAAGGCAACGATTGGAATGATAAAATTGATGACCTTTGCCAGGTTTGCACTAGTTAACCATGTTTATAATTTATGTAGGTTTAGTAGTTGCTCCCTTGATCTTTTTGTGGTGTCACTAAAATTTGTTTTGTCCTAATTGAAGTAGAATTTTAATTTACTTTTCCATTAAATTTAGAGTCAACATTATATGTAGTGAAGTCTGAGAAAATAGGACTATTTCGTTAGCTTAGCCTGAGACTCGTTCTGTTGAAGATAGCTTCACCTGTAAGCACACGGGGACGGGAAAATAATTGACAAAACTAAACCAAGCTGTGCTTTTAGTTTTTTTTTTTTTGCTATGATTTTTCTAACAAATACATGCCATGGAAATTTTTACAAATCAACATTGAATTGATTGATTCTTCTGAAAAACTTCTCTAGATGTTTTGTTTTTATTAGATAACGTCGTAACAAACATCTAAAGAACTTTCCCTATAACCAACCCTACTTTCCCGGACCCTTTGATTTTGTGTCCAGTTTTTAGCCATCTTATTGAAGATAAGCTACCATTATGAGAGAGGACATAGAGATGTAAAAATGATTCGCTGCTGTATGAACTGAGAAAGATAATGATTATGCGAACATTTTCTTTCGGTCAAAGGATGTCTGAGGAACTATTTTAATACTAATTCCTTTGATTTTATCAGAAGAATATTTAATGGTCCCATATACAGGTATATGAATCCGTGGAGGCAATGTTACTGAATCCTGAGGAAGCACTGAGGATGATGAAGCAGACCAATGAACCAACTATCATAACCGGTGAACTCAAGGATCGGTTCAAGAGGCTTAGCCTTAAGTTTGGTGGCAAGGATAAATTCTTGAGAAGGCCAATCTCCAAAGACAAGATATACAATGAGGAGAACCCAATTCGACAATATTTTTGATAGCAAAGCTTCTTTATTTTCAAAGAAGCCCAAGCCTGTGAGAACATGCACTGCTGAGAACCCTCACTGTCTTGAAAGTGACTGGACGGTTCTCTAAATTAAGTTCCTCGATCCTCAAAGGTTCGTCCTTTTGATTCAGATTTTTATTTTTTTGGTTTTTTTTGTACAAAGAAAGCCATTGGATGTACCGGTGATGAAGGTAAATTAAGCCGGATGAAGTCCTCGAAAAAGGTAGAGGGAGATTTGAGAAAACACTTGGTAAACTTTGTCCGAAGATTGTTATTAGAGGATAATGGTGTCATGCAATTCAAGTAGTTGACCCATCCTAGTGGAATAAGGTTTATTATTATTGTTCTTTTTTATCCCCTAGAAGATAAGTGTAAATATAGTTCTCTTTTTTCTAAAAAAAGTTAGGTTAAAGAGTTAGTGAACTTTGTAGCAAAGTTCAAGGAATTCTTGTTTTATCACAAGAAGTTGAACATTTAATTTTGGGATTGTAATGTATGATCGTGAGCTGAACTTTTTTTTAGGTAAGGGTATTACCCAGGGTATCCACCGCCGGCAGCAGTGACTAATCCCCTCGCTGATTTGTGCGGGCTCCTCGATGGGAGGGACAGCTGGCCCTGGGAAGCTGCTGCATGCCCAAGGTAGGGTTCGAACCCCTGACCTTGGTTAAGCTTGGATCAGCCCCTACCACTGAACCAAACTCCCAGGGTTATCGTGAGCTGAACTATTTGTTGTTGTTAGGCGACTACCAACTCAGTTGCTTGTTAGTTGTCATTTGCAACATGTAAGAATTATTTGTGATGAAGGTGGTTTCAGTTTGTCTACACTATGATGAATGATAAAAAGGAAAACTGAACCATTAAAACGTTCTACCATTACTATCTTTATATGCCTAATATTTTCTTTTAGCAAACTTGAAAATATATGTACCAATGTTAAAAAAGAATCATCAGGTGAACCTTTAATTTATTACACCCTCCCATTCTAAATATGATACTTTGTTTATAGTGCATTTGTACTACAAATGAGGTCCTACATTTAGAACTTGACCCTTTTGGTTTAATTTGTTTCCTTAACAATAGCTTCTGTATTACTAATCCATTCTATAATTCTGTCTACAAATAAGGTTAGAAGCAAAGTGTGATTGTTAAAATTGGTATTTTCTGTGCATAAGGTGGTTAGTATGGTGTAATATTTAGCTCATAATCAGGCAAATTCCAAGAACTTAGAATTAGGTGCATAAATTTCGAAAGTGTACGGAGTTCCAATATGATGAAAAGGATGAGAAAATAATGTTGGATAACTGTGGAAGAATTAAAGGAACATTAAATTGAAAGAGCACCTATATGATAGAGATGGGAACATAATTGATGTAATAAAGATAATTAATTATAAGACTAATTATGGAGGGATAACGTTCATGACTTTTAAAAGCACCTTCTATCTCGTTAACATAGTGATAAATGTTAAAATGCTACCCCTTAAATTTTATAGGAATTTATTTGGTAGAATCTTCTTAGTGTGGCTTTAGTTAAAAAAAGAAAAGAAAACCTCTTTCGTGTAACTGGCCTAATAAACATACTTTAGTTCTAATATAATCAACAAAATAAGGAGTGTTTAAACATAAAATCTTGAATTTATGTATATAAATGTAAGAAATTGTTTTTTGGTAAAAAAATAAAACCGATTTTTTAAAAAGAAAATAATAGCATAATCATCCCTATTTAGTTTTAATAAAATGATTAAAATTATTTTATTGACATTAAACTTACAACACATTACTTATATATTATTATTATACAAAGTTATTCATGGTTATCTATCTTATTTTTTCATTTCAAGTTTTTTTTGAGGTGGTTTTGACGCCGCAATTTGAGTGCCAATAATTGGGCGGTACAAACATCTAATCCTGTTTGGTTTGCCTTTTCTATATTTGCCTTGCCTATTCAATGTATATTACAAGGAACAAACTTACAACTTGTAAAATCGTGAATTTAAATTTTATAAACATTATTTAAGTCTAGATATATACATTAACCCTGAAAAATCTCTCAAATCTAACTTTCCTTAATTTTTTTTGTTACCAAAAAACTGCATCATACGAGGGTATGTGGTAAGATTGATGAAGTGGGACCATGATCATCAAAAGTCCACCAGCACATGCATGTTCAGAGTTTAGAGTTCAGAGACCCACCTGTCACGCTTGACCTTCAAACAAACATTTTTTTTTATACAAAAAAGTTTAGGTGGACTCGGCACCGGTCCCCCATCAAGGTCAGGGCCTCACCCCAGGGCTCTTTAAGCACTTACAAGGGACTTACGAGATCGCCTACCAAATGAGTCCTTACGACGGCAGAGGGAATCAAACCTACCTCCTTGTGGGAGTTGGGTCCGTTCCTTACCATCTGTGCCAGGCTCCTTTGGCTCAAACCAAACATTTAATCACACCAATCCAAACTCATACTGTTCAAACTGAAATGCAGGCTCATTAATCCCCTTACAATGAAAACCCATTTCTATACTCTCTCTCTCTCTCCCACTTTTTAATTATAAGGCATTTAGTTGTATTATGGATGAATAATTGGTCCTTTCTATATGAATCATCTGCACATGGCGTATTTATTACATTTTTTTGTAACACTATCGCTATTATTAAAAATGTGTTGGAAATTAGAATGTAATATTATTGCTCTCAACACATGACTTTATACGTAGGTAGTAAAATTGATGTTTTTGTTGCAAGAAAATGTTAATCGTCTAACAATGTCTTATCATAACTCATAAGAACCACCCATGTCTTCATGCGTAGGTAGTAAAATCGATTTAAACAGAGGCAAGTTCAAAAATGCAATTAATTAACATTTGGTCTCTTATATCTCGTAAGTATTTGGCAAAGCTTTTGAACACCCTAAAAACACGTTCAATAGTGTTTTTCCACAAAACGAGATAATCTCCTTCATATATTTATCTCGTAAATGATAAAAGCATTTCTCCACCGCTTTCCTAAACAAACCAAATTATATCACAAGAACCATGCATAGCCCTATTTGATATCATGTTTGGAAACATCAGACGTACGTTCAACAATGTTTTTCCGTAAAATGAGATAATCTCCTTCCCACATTTACCTTGTAAATGGTAAAAACATTTCTTCACTCCATTCCTAAACTGTGTGTTTTATAGTAAGGACTAAGTGTGCGATGCCCACACCCTTGTAAATTCATAAACAATTACGGTTTTGGATTCAATTTTATGATCATTCATTTGGATTAATATTTAAAAAGTATGTTCACAAAAATCAAGATAAAGCTAATATCAAATAGTTATTTCGTAAACCATAAATTACATTAGAAAATATACTACTAATGTAAAAAAGTACTATATATAAAACTTTTTTTTGGCCAAATTGCAATATCATGTTAACAAAAATACTACGGTTCAAGAAAACATGAAACTTTCATGTCCATTATATTGCTATCATGCAAATGATTAAATTACAGAATAACAGCGAAAGAGGAATATGGGAGATACATTTTTCCTATAATGTAGACTCATCCTGCTGTCATATATACAGTGTTTGACTTATAATCTTCAACTCATGTGGAAACCTAAGCTAATATTGAAGGCAGATAACATCTTGCAACCAATGTGAGATTGGTTGACGTGGTAGACCGCCCTCGGCACCCTCCCCCTTTTGAGTTTTCTGTCAACCGATTCATGGATTGCAAATTAGTTGAGTTTGTAATAATAAGATCTGGATATTGAAGATTGCCTTGTGAAAACAAAAAACAAAATGAAAACATCTTGCAAACTCAATAAGAATTGAACATCATCATTCCTTGATCATCTTTGGATGCAGCTTACTGCACAAGAGAGATAAAGACAATCAAATTCTACAGTAATAACATAAACAAGTTGACTGGATATATGTTCTAGAGTCATAAGTAGCCCATGCTTTACATAGCAAAGCATTCAGCTATATAACTTAGTGAGAATTACAATTAAGTTCCGGGACATAATATCTGAAAAGTATGCACATTTTATTTTTATCCTCACATGTAACGAGCATAATAACTTGTTTCAAACTGTAAGGCTCATGACAACTAAAAGTTTCTGTACTAATCTGGATTAAAGGAAGAGGGAAAGCTTGTAAACTTGTAAATCATAATTTATTTTTGAAGTTTCCCAGCATGGGACTCAATGATGACATCGTACATTCTCTTTTTCTCTCATTTTTTATACAATATTGGGAATGGATCAATATAATGTATCGTATATATACATTCACCACGGGAACCAAATGCAAAGCAAATTCGACTTCGCGTCTGTTAAACACTGATATACATATATTCTTCGGAAACTGAATAATCACTCTCTCATTCCATACGTGCATGTGAGCCCCTCTTATAACAGAAAGTTAGAAACGGATGCAACATATATCTCTTTAATTAAACTGAATATATACATATAACACTATATATATATCTATAATTTTCAAAGGTATATAGGTCCAGAGAGACAGTATAGCAGGTTGGGTTGTCCCCATTGCTTTTTCAAAAGAGACAGTTGGAGGCATTTAATTGATCAACGCGTCACATGGTTAAGAAGATGGATCCATTTAAGGCATTCATCAACCCTACTTGTCTTCTTCTTGTACCCCATTCCTGTATAAATACCTTTCACTTTCTCAACCATCTTCATCATCGATCGATCATCATATATACACTCATCCATCAACATGGCTTCTAGTTCTCGGCTTCTTCTTCTTCTGTTCCTTCTCGGTGCTCTCGTTTCCTCCAACGGCGCCAGGAAGCTCGCTGGGAGTAATGACAAGGGCTCGTTTGAGGATCAGAAGAACTTGTTTCACCATGGTGGTGGTGGTCTAGGTGGCGGAGGTGGTGGCGGTTTTGGTGGCGGTGGAGGAGTAGGTGGAGGCGCAGGTGCTGGATTTGGGGGAGGTGCCGGTGCAGGTGGGGGAGTTGGTGGCGGACTTGGAGGCGGTGGCTGTGGTGGTGGAGGGTTTGGCGGCGGGGGCGGAGTTGGAGGAGGATCCGGATTCGGAGGAGGCGCTGGATTCGGTGGTGGTGCAGGTGGTGGGCTTGGTGGGGGAGCTGGAGGAGGAGGTGGTGGAGGTCTAGGAGGTGGTGGCGGTCTCTGAGGTGGAGCCGGAGGAGGATTTGGCGGTGGAGCCGGAGGAGGACTTGGTGGTGGATTGCCTTGAGGAAACAAAAAACCACAAGAGAAGAACAAAGAGAAACGATATATAAATTAAGCTCCATTTATCTTCTTCATGATGTGCAACCTAAAATAGAAACCAAATGGATTATTGTGCTTCGTTATAATTTTTAACGTATTGTGTTCGTGTATTGCAATTTGCCCATGCATTATGTTTGTAACCCTTCAAGGATTCTAATCCTACATTTAATTTGTTTCCAAAATAATTAATATATCATCTAACGAGGATATACTTCTTTCAAAGCAAAATTCGATTATTATTATTATTTTATTGTTCTTTGGGCATTTAATTATAAATTGATCGTACGTCTTGAATAGTTATTCTTAATTTCTAGTTAGTACCTGATTAATAATGTTTACTGTTTTAAGTTGTAACTGCTTCCTCTTAATCTAAACAAATAATTGATTTCTTCTTAAATTTAGGTTATAAAAAAGAACAGTTAAAAGTTAATTTAGTGCAGGAATTGCATCCGTTCGAAATATGAAGTGTCTCTATATATGATATAAATAGTAGTTTTCTAAAACATTTAAATAGGATATATAATTAATTAAACTAGGCGTGACTAAAAATCACATGAATTAAAATTATATCGGAAGTGTGTGTGTAAAGTAAAAGTATGCGTAAATATAATGAATTTTAATTTCCTGATTCAAGCATGTTGTGTCTCCAACGTAAACATAATTAACTGAACTCGATATATTAAGAGTCAACGTATTTTTTAAAGAGATTAAAGAATTTAAATATATTATTTTATTATATGTTTTATAATTTTTTTTTAAAAAATTAACTCACCGCAGATGAAATCAATATCGTATTATTGTTATGACGTGACACTCATAAACGAAGGGGAGATCAGAGGCTATAGACATTTATGTGAGAATGTGACGTTCATCAAAAAAGGATATAAACAGTAACTAAAAGAATACCACCAATTATAGTTACTTTTTTTTTTGGCCAACCACCAATTATAGTTACTATACCACACAAATTAATATATATATATCATGTGACTGTGACCACAATAAATACGAAATATAGCTCTAGTTGCTCCAAAAATAAATACCAATTAATAATACCCCTTCATCTTTCTTTACTTTTTACTAATTTAAACCCCCCACAAAAAAAAATTGGTCCATCTATGTGTGTGATCAATTTATGAGTGACATGTCTACATAAATACAAAATATAGTTATGAATGATTCAGATCTGGTTATAATTCTTCTTGATAAACATTAATCCTACGTATTAATGTTTAATTAGTGTTTTTAAGTTGTAACTGCTTTCTCTTACATATCCTAAAGAATTAATTTCTTCTCCGGTTGTGTACTACACATGCATAAATAATCCCCCTATACATTTCTTCAGTCAATACAAAAGGATAATGGAATGAGTGAAGACTATCTATTTTATTGGGATCAACACTATTTTTTATACATTATATATATAACGGCGTTGGCTTATATTATATTTAACTGATATGTCACCCATTTTAATTAAATGTTCATACTTATTTCTGCACCTTAACCCTTAAAAAAATTAGGTTATTGAAATGGAGAAATGGGTGCTAAATATTCTAAAACTCATAACATTAAATGAATTTGAAACTAACCATATATATACATCAAGGTGAACCTAGGTTGTGTTCAGCGGGTTCAGCCGCACTCCATAATTTTCAAAAAATTAGGTATATATTAGTACTATGTGATTTTTTTTGCATCTACTCATTTGCTAATTTTGAACCAACTAAATTTTACTCAAGTTCTTCTAAAAAGTATTAAGAATAAATCCTATTTATCTTCTTAAAAAATAGTTTACACCCCTGAATCAGGGTCATGAGTTGCCACTGTATATATATCATAAATAAAGTATCCTTACAAATATATAAATATTTTTTTGTTATTCCTTCACAAATACAAAAACAGCATTCCGAATATCTATTATACTTTTTTTCATGTCGTGCCTTAAAAACCAAAAGGATGCTATTTTGCTTTCAAATTTCGAAGTGACACAACGAAGCAAAAACCAGCACAGATTATTATTGCACATATACATATATATATATATATAAGTAATGGGTTGGAACGAATCAATACTCTGCCCAATGCTTCAGCCAGCGTATTGAGTCGTACGAATGAACCTCTTGATGAGCACCCTAAATATTATATGCATAATACATACATATATACACACGTATATGTACAAGTGTATATATCTATATATTGGTGTATTATTACATTTGTTGTATGAACATTATTGCATTATGTGGGAAAACTATATCGTACGTTATTTGCATATAATTTTTCGCTTTTTCGAATTATTTGATAGGTGCCAGTGTTTTAAAAAAGAAGGTTGGGAAAGATGAAGAATAATTAAAAAGGGAGGCATTATTAATATTATTATTCAAAGCACGAGGACCCAAGTCAAACCATAAAACAACGATTGAGGACAATAATAATAATAACGAAGCAATTACAATGTGTTAAAAATAATTTGAGGTCAAAAGCTATATGTGAACCTAATTGCATGGCGACATAGTAGTACTTTGAATTGCAAGTCTTCAAGGTCTCAATGTACAGGTGGATGATTAAGAGACTTAATTCTTGAGGCTTAGTTAACTTAACCAATAACTTAACTAAATGGATTTGATTTTGGAAAATACTACCTTTTCGGCCCTTGATTAATATATGAGAAGGTTGGCTTATCTAAAACGATTAAAGATGCTAAATATATTATTTAAAAGTGTTTATTTATAAACATCATTAGATTATATATACTCTACTGGTTCTATTTATGAGGCAGAAATATAATATTTCATTTCATCATATTTATAAGTCATCTTATTAATTTTTTTATGTGAATATACAATTTTACCTTTCATCTTTTATGTGTTGACTTTACTCTTATGTGTTACAGTGGATATTGAAAAGAGAAAAAATTAAAAGGTGTTGAATTTTAAGATATTAATTAATGAGGTTTATGTTGGCAAGGTGTGTCATCAATTGTCCCATAGCGGAGGCCCGAGGGGCCAAGTCATAGTCGAACTATGACGTTTGGACATATGCTCTATTGTGGGTTAAAGAAATAGAGTTGCGCCCTGCCTAACAGCTATAGCTTTTAACCTAGTGGTAAGCGCTTGATCTTAACAAATGGTATCAGAGCCAAGGTTATGGATTCGATTTCCAGCAGGACAATTGCTGAGGGGGAGATTGTTGACCAAGGTGTGGCATCAATTATCCCATAACGGAGGCTCAAGGGGCCAAGTCACGGATTAATTTAGATAAAAATTGTTAAGATAAATACTTTAAACTGATATATATAACTTCCTTAATTTATTCTAAAAATTTAATCGACCCTCATATTATGAAACAGGGGTATAGGAAATAAAATAAAGGGCCAAGCTTTGAAGCGAAGCTAGGTTTGTGTTTCTGCGATGCTCCACGTATAGGAGCTGGTTTTTCTGTTTAATGGTTTACTTTTAATTAAGGCTTCGTTTTGCTTTGCTTCTCCTAATATCGTGCCTTATTTCTCTCAGGTCGGCCACTGCGTTTTCGTCATTCCTCAACCATATTGGCGTCGCATGCGATTCACATCCTGAAATGTCATTAATACCCTCCCCATATATATATATATAAATGAATTACGTTTCTATATATTTTGTGAATGAACATGTACTTAATTAGGTCGGTACATGATGAGGAATGCAATGTTATAAACATTTATAGATTTTAGAGTTACCTACTATATGATTAACACTTTAATGCCTATCTGAACTAACAATAAAAAGTAAAAGCTATTTGTTTTTCAATATATAAGATAAGTATGTATGTAAAGAAAGTTTTTCAAAAGGTGGTTTTTAGTAACGTGCTTTTCAAACACTATTTCAAACAAGTCCACAGTGAGGTGACAAGCCGATAATGAGTCCATTTAAAAAAGTGGTGGAGAAGTGCTTTTATGGTTTACAAGATAAATATGTTAAAAGAATTGTCTTAATTTACGAAAAAATATTATTGAACGTTTGTATTTCGGGGAGTCGAAACGCTCTCCCAAACAGACATAATGTGTCCCGTCATATTTTTTTTCTTAAAACAGTTAGTCTACTTGTGTGAAAATTTCGGTGATTAATTATCAGTCATCTTAGAATTCCAAAATAACAACGTTGTATATGAAGGGTAAAATAGACTTCAAATGGAATAATGGAGTGCTCGACATAAAACTGAATTTTCTTTTGGCTACAGCTCATAGAAAAATGATGAAGTTTCTTAATTTGTAAATATATTAATTATTTATAAAAAATTCTTATTAATTCCCACCACAATACTCTTCCTCATCACCCCCCTTCTCTCGTTTATCACCTTTTCCCCATCTTTCTCGCGTCAACCCCTCCCTTCTTCTTCCCTATATAAGCCCTAACTCTTTCCCTCCATTTTCTATCCACCCAATCACTCTCTCACAACCCTCTCTCTCTAGATCTTCCTCTCTCTTTCAGCCTGAGTGCATATCGTTCTCTTTTCCCTCCATCTTTCTACCCACCACCCAATCACTCTCTCACAACCCTCTCTCTAGATCTTCTTCTCTCTTTCAACCTGAGAGTGCATATCGTTCTCTTTTCTCTCCATCTCTCTCTGACTCGCTCTCGAATCACAACTCGAGAGCAAAGCCATCATGGCATTCTTGAAAGGAGTCATATTGTTCATCGTGGCATTAACCATGGCTTTGTCTGTGTCCATCACTCTTACCATGAACGGCATCAACCAACAAGAACAACAACCAAACTCTTCATACGATGACGAGGACAGCAAAACGGGCATAGCCTTTCCTTCCAAGAAGGTAAGCCGGTTCCTGGCAGCCAACAACGGCGGCTACACAGCGAGAAACCCTAACGCCGCCGATCACTGCAGAAAGGACAACGAGGTCTGCTACTATTTAGATGGCTATTACAAGAACTCAACGTGCTGCAACAACAAGTGTGTGGACCAGCAATACGACGATAAGAACTGTGGAGCATGCAAGAACAAGTGCAAGTTCACTCAGACGTGTTGCAGAGGGCAGTGTGTTGAGTTATCTTTTGATAAGAGGCACTGTGGAGCTTGCAACCATAGGTGTGAGAAAGGTGAATTCTGTGTCTATGGCATGTGCAATTATGCCTAAGTCACGGAGAGGAGATTAAATTCTTAATTATTATTAGTAATTAATTTTAATTATGTTGTTCAATCACATACATACAGCAATCAAGGGAATAAGCCACATTTTGGTGGTTGATTAAATCTCATACATACAAAGTATCATCACTTATATTAATATTGCCATACGTACGTACGTGCTTTTATATATGCTTCCCTGATAAAGAGCAGTAATATTATGTTATTGGAATTTCTAATGAGTCATATGTATAGATATGGGCCTGTGATGTTTTTGTTTTTTCTTTAATTACCAGTTTGTTCGGTTTTTTTTGTTTAATTAAGGCTTAGATGTATTTATGTTTCATTTTTCGTGTGTATTATTTGTAGAGAAGATGGTTTGAATATTATATAAACTTGCAGTTTATTCTGATTCAAGTTCGATGATCAGTAAGGCAATTTATGAATAAGTCTGACAGTTTCTCTGTTAACCATATGTAAGAATTTTATTTTATTTTCCTAAAAAAACAACTATATGAAATATGTAAGGCTTTATAAAATAAAATAAAAGTATACTTTCTACTTGCACAAGCAAAAGCCACATTAATTCGTGGCGTCTGCATTAAAATGTTACTGAACAATGAAGGAATCTCATAACTTATGGAAGCAAAAGCAGCCAAAGGGATTTTCGTGGGAATCTGCTAATCACAATCACATGCAGCTTATAGAAAAACTGTTTCAGTTTTCCTGCAAAATGGGGTCTCTCACATGCACCACTCTTCCATCAAGGAAGACCTATATATATATAGTTATATAGTTATACATCGATCTAGTCGTATTTTGACATGAAAATTATTTATCCAAATGCATAATAAAATTGTTTCACAAATTTAAGTGCATGTGGTTCTATTATTATTGAGTATAAGTGAGGATTTACGATAAATTGGGTGTGTCTGTGTATTTCTGCAAAGTCGAGTATTGTTAAACATATTTGATAAATATTAATTAAATTAAATATAGCTTGATTTGACCAAATCATGCAGTTAATTAGGTTTATCATATTCCTCACTGACGCAAAATATTGCAACTGATCGAATACGTCACCCCTTGAATAAAAAAGAGACCATGGAAAAGAAGCCAGTTTGTTATTCTAAAATTAATGGAACACTTTTAAGGGCAAAAACTTGAAAACTGTGTGTTAATTTTTAGATTGAGTGAGTGAGTCTTAGGTATCTTTTTAGGTTAGGGTAATCGTGTAAATTTAGTAACGAAATTACTGGTCATGAGCACTTAACACACTTAACTTTTTAAGTGTACAAATTTAATAATAATCAATTAATAAGAAAATAAATTAATAATGATCAATTAATAAAGATGTATATTTAGCAACTCCGTGAGCCATTCTTTAACACCGTTAACTGGTTAATATATTTTAGGATCTATGGCTATTTTTTTTGATACAATCTATAGCTATGTTTTGAGATTATTTAAGTAGTCAAAACTACTTCTCTTTACTTAACTTCCTTTATGAAAGTTTGTCTAAATACTTTTTTCTTTTTGATGGTAATAAAAACAAATTTTTTGCTTACTTTTTTAGAATAAATTAAAATAAATGAAAAAAAGCTAAGCAAAAAGGAGAAAGAAAAAAGTTAAGTAAAAAGTAGTAGTTTTGATTACTATTAGAAAAAAATTATTTACAGCAATTTTCATAAAGAAAACTAAGCAAAAATAAATAGTTTTGATTACCTAAATGATTCCAAAATAAAATCATAGACCCTATAAACAGTAAAATATGCCATAGAGTTAGGGAGAGCTAATGGAGTTTCGGAGAGTTAACGGCGTTGCTAAATTTACACCCTTAAAAAGTTAGTTGTGTTGGATGCTTCTAACTAATAACTTTAATGCTAAATTTACACATTTACCTTTTTTTTATTTCGGCGAAAATTTTGAAAGTAATACATAAAAAGGATTAAAAGGAGTAGTTTTAATAAAAACTCAGGATTTGCCACTATTTTTGACTAAATATGAATGAGTAACGTATGATTTGAGAAAATTCTATTTGAGATATCGTCAAGTATTAACTGTGAGAATCTTTTTTGACGAAGATTTAGATAGTGTGTGTTTGAGAATCCGTTGGAAGAAAGGAGTTACGAATTTCAAGATGATTTTACGGATTTCAAGATTCTTTTGTTTTGACTTGCGTACACCGTTAGGAAAAATTGTTTACCCGCACGTTGACTCGTTATATGTTGTTGATGATTAACTAACTCCACTCTAACATAACTGGTATCTTTGTTTTTTTCTTTTTTTCAAAGCATAAATAATCCAACGAGAGTGTGAAGCCATTAAAGTGCAATTTATGTACTTTTGAGTTTCCTCAAAAAAACTATTGGAATCTCATTCAACAATAAATAAATAAATTGACAGGAAAGAGCAACAAAAAAAATGCATATTAAGATGAAGCCAAAGAGAAGCACACATTGGAAGAAACTTCTTTGTACTTGATGATTTGATTTGAGTTGAAGAATTCAATTTTTTGTATACGAGCGATGAAAAATGGTTAAATGACAAATAGTTCTTCTTGTAATTTTAAGTGCTTGTTTGGGAACTCCGTTGGGAAAATGGATTTTACAGATTTCGAGGCATTTTGGGAATTTCGAGATGGTTTTACGGATTTCAAGATGGTTTTTATGGATTTCAAGATGGTTTTTACAGATTTTGAGATGGTTTTATCTCGACTTACATGCACCGTTGGGAAGAATGGCTTCCCAAACAAGCGCTAAATAATTAGACAAACTAATTAATCACACATTATCTTTATCTTTCTAGCTTGCACCATTTTTCATTTTAATTCTCATGCAAATAAATAACTAAAAAAGTATTCGTTCATAAATTTTTTTCCTGAATATTTTGATTTAATTACGAAAATTATAAAATATAAAATTTTCTTTCCTTTTTCCCTATTTAATAAAAAATGTAACAGTCTTTTTATACAAAAAATGTAACAGTTAATTTTTTTTTGTTACAGGGCGAAGCCCTAGAACATCAAAAATTAAAATAAAGGGGATTAAGATCCCATGTAATCCTTCTGAATAATGGCTCCGTTTGTTTTACCATTTTCCCCAACGGATGCGCTTACCGAGACACTTTTCCTCTCACATAAACTACCTCGGAATCTGTGTCCGTTTTCCCAACGGGCTATCCAAACGGAGCCAATGTCCCTTAAGAAGGTGAGAACCATACTAAAAAGAGAAGAGATGTTAACGTCTTTTTTAGCTAAGCTGTCAGCAACTTGATTAAGATCTCTGGAGACATATTGGATGATAATATTCCAATTCCTCTACAACCTATTTAGGATTCTTAAGAGTATGGGTTATCATTATCCTTCTTCCTCGTACATCTAAACAATGTAACAGTTTTTTTGTTTCCCACCCGGTTTTCAGAGCTTCACCCTGATTAATCCAGACCCGATCAGCGTCGCGCACCTGAAAATGGTGGGTGAGTCTCCCAACGGTGGCTTTTACATACACAAGTGCTTGAACTCGAGACCTTTCTTAAATTGAAATAAGCCATTTACCACTTGATCCAACCAACCGTTGATGACAATGTAACAGTTAATTGAACTACTGTTTTACCCATTTTTGGTGGCCTAAGACCAAGGTAGCCCAAACCAATCGCCAGGCTCCTCAATTTCTTCAGGCCCAACAATAAACTGTCGCTCGTGTAGTCACGGGCATGTAAAGCACGTGGCACCACGTCGTTTGAAACCGTCGAACACCAGGTTATTTTGATTCCTACTCAGGAGGAGCGATCTAAGGATTGTGAAAGGAAGGAAATTTGCAGATTCTCAATGGCGAATTTGCCGCAGTCGCTCTCCATGAATGCTCCTTTCGGAGCTCCCGGTGCTTCCGCACAGAACACCGCCGCTACTCAGGTCAACAAGGAACGAAAGCTGGCGTCCGCAGAGCACCTTGTTCTCGAACTAGGCAACCCCGATCTCCGAGAAAATGCTCTCTTGGAACTCTCTAAGGTAGCTACTCCCCCTGTAGTATGCTAAATTAACATCTTCTTTGCTAATCAAGATTAGAGGTTGGTATTCTTGTCGTGGACCCCGCGAGGCCAAATGATAAAAGAAATGATGCCGATGGAGTGCAATTTTATAGATTTCAGTTAATTGGGGATGCTTGAATTTTATTTTCGTATTTCTTTCATTGTGTTCTCTCTGGATGAAGTTGCTTCATTTGGATGAGACTCGTGCTCTTCGAAAATCACACCCAGATTTTGACTTGTGATTAGGGTTCTTCTAGAAATGTTTTTTATGCAAACTGGGATTGAATATTTTTTATGTTATTCATTTTTTTGCTGCTGATAATGCAATAATCCTAGTTTTCTGACAATCTAAAGCTGTTATATCAATCTAAATCTGTTTAACCTGTGTTAAAGTGTTGACGCTCTCTTTCTTGTATCATGGTTAATCTTTGTTCCCCTTGCACTGGTAATGCAAGTAGTCCTCATGGTTGTGGACTGAAAAATGAAAATAGTTTATTTTATTTGTATATAGAGGTGACCACAATCTCTCTATGAGCCTTTGGGTTTGATGGTGCTTGTAGTCATCGGTTTCTGTTTGTCTATTCAGCTTCATTTAATTGTTATATTTTTCGGTAGCTGAATCCAGCTACCCAAGCTCGTTTAAACCATGACTTACCTAGGATCCAGAGATAAGCAGAGTCACAAATATGATGTCATAAACTTTTGGTACTAGTTTTTGGCTGCTTAAAAATGTACAGAACAGTGTGTCAGAAGACACAATAATGCACTACTCAACCATTTAAGTGCTTGTTTGGGAACTCCGTTGGGAAAATGGATTTTACAGATTTCGAGGCATTTTGGGAATTTCGAGATGGTTTTACGGATTTCAAGATGGTTTTTATGAATTTCAAGATGGTTTTTACAGATTTCAAGATGGTTTTGTCTCGGCTTACGTGCACCGTTGGGAAGAATGGCTTCCCAAACAAGCGCTAAATGCTGGTCACCACCTTTTGAGTTATGAGTAGTAGGATATTTTGTTTTTCATACTGACTGTTGGATTGGGTAATGTGGGAAGTGTTTACATTACAAGCAAGAAGTACAATAGTTATGTGCCTTTAATTGGTGAAAGAAAGGATGGCAGAATCTCATGATTTGATTCATGTTATGTGTACTGCTGCTTTTGTACAGTAATCACATTAATGTTTTTCTCCATTATTTCTTTTAGAAAAGAGAGCTGTTTCAAGATCTTGCTCCGTTACTTTGGAATTCTTTTGGTACTATTGCAGCACTTTTACAGGTATGCTAATTTTCTTGCATTAAACATTCTTTTTTATTAGCTTATGTGCATCAATCCTTTTTCTAGACCTCTACTTGCTTTGAACTTAATAGGCTTTTAGCTTACAAAAAATTATCTCCTCTGGTGATGCTTGCTTTTTGGTCTTCCCTTTTATGCGCATCTTGTTCTGCATGCTTCCAACATTTTATTTTTATAATTTGAGTAAAGTGATTGTGAATGATGAAATGATGATTGAATGATAGTAAAAAAACACGATTTTGTGTTGAACTTAAAACAGTCTTTTCTGAATGTTACTCAAACTTGGCAAAAATACTTGTTATGCCGCTGCTAGCGATGTTCTGAAATCTGGTAACTTCGACCATGCTGTTGTTGGCATACTTTTGAAAATGAATTCAGAAATTTTCCACATTTTGTTTGTATTCTATACGCTTCATCATACTGTTAAAGATATGTATATATTATTGCTTGATTTATCAAGAACTTCAATTTCTTCATCTATTGAATGGCCGGGTGCCTATTGTTTTACCTCCACTTACCAGGATTCTAATATTGTTCTCGCAGGAAATAGTTTCAATCTACCCTGTTCTTTCACCACCGAATCTTACCCCAGCACAATCAAACCGAGTTTGCAATGCTCTTGCTCTTCTTCAGGTCAGTTGTTTTTGTCTTGTCAACTTTAGTATCGTGTGCGCTGTATTTTACTAAGATTCAGATAATGCCTTGAAAATAGACAAAATGAAATTATATCATTTCTTATCTTGGGATTCGAAACATTGTCTTTTAAAGTAGAAAAAGAGAAAAAATGGAAGGAAAAATCTTGCCACTAAGGCTTTGTGTTCTGTCGTTTTTCTTACAGTGTGTGGCTTCTCATCCAGATACAAGGATGCTATTCCTCAATGGTAACGTCAATTTTCCCTGTCATATGAAGCATTTTCAACTTGCTTTGGTTGTTGCACCTATCATCTTTGCATGATGTCTTCCCGGAAAGTCCACTTGTTGTGCCTAAGAACTATTATCAATAAGCAAAATGAATCATGTAGGCTAATCATATTTGCAACTAATGTACCCTGCATTTGCTTTTTGCCATCACTGTTTGGTATCAGAGCAAAGGTTTGGGAAATTGTTTGGAATAATTGTGCATTGTTATTGATAAATGTTGCAATATTATTCAATATGCTTATGAAATTGATATGTTATTAGCTAAATGTTATGCTATGTATTGGTTGTCTTTTATGAATGCATGGTAGATAGCTATGTCTTATGTTCATTGTTATATGAATGAATGTGATTAGCTAAGTATGACAAAGAAAAGCGAAGAGGTTACCCAACCGGAACATTATGAAGAAGTTAGTTTCCATTCCGAACCATCGGCAAATCAAGAGGATCTTGAAGAAGAAGATCCTGAGATAGAGATATACTTTGATCAAGAAGGTAACCAGGAGCAACCAATACCAGCAAAACCAATTGCAAAGTGTGATCCGCAGGAAGATGAGATAAGACCTGCAATATTAGCTAAGAGATCTAAAAGTGAGCTTCCAGCTAAGAAGAGACTTTGACCCGATGAATGGATAAAGCAACTGCTAGAAGCACCTTTCATGAGGAAATCTGAGGAAGAGGGACAAGTCAAGGTGAAAGACCGTTCAGAGTCCGGTTCTAACGTAGTTGAATCATCCTAGGACTCTAATGACGGTCCAGTATTCGACAAAATGGCTTTTCTGAGGTACACTCTGGATGACATTACCCAAGGACTCCGTGAGCACACTGCTCTGCATGGACGAGGGTTTATGTTAGCATGGATCCAGAGGGTCCGAGAGGCATATGAGCTGGACGAGATCGCACTGGACACAGTGAGTGATGCGGACTGGACTTGGGCGATGTTAGCCGCCATACCAGATGTTGGCTTACGGCAACGAGCTTATCAAGAGATAGTGGGAATTCATCTTTCTTGTTTTTATGAATGTTTAGAAAAACTGAAAGCGATAGTATATGATATGTTTCCTGATGAATAGACAGTAGTGCTTTTACTTGTTTTATGCAACTTTTTGTATAAATGCTAAGACTGCTTTAGCACTGAGACTACTTTAGTACCAAATAGTTGATATGTACAAAGAGGCATATAATGATATGCGAATATGATGTTTTGGTAGTTCTTGGCGAGCATGATATTTAATTTGTTATATCAATGCGGTTGTTCATTTTTTTTAATTAAGGGATTAAAAAGACCGAAATGGTACGAACCCGCAAAACTGGGAACAGAAATAATCAGCAGGGTCAACAAGGTGACCCAATGCAAGAAATTCTGAGACGATTAAATGAGCAACAACAATTTATGGAAGAATTAAGAACAACCCAGGCTCGCCAGGAGCAAGAGAGAATTAGACAAGAGCAAGAAAGAGTAGCTGAAAGAGAAGGTACTATTCAGGCGAAAGTAGCAGCTTTAGCTGCTCAGAATCAAAATGCTCCTCAGCAAGAACCTCATCATCCTCCGCAGAATGTAGGCGGATTATTTTTACAAAATTTGCTCACCCATTGTTGTACGTCCTCTTTATCCTCCGGTCTCACCATTCGAATTGGAGGAGGATCAGGAATTGGTTCAGGCTCCTGCTGCGGACGAGGATGAGGTTCTTGCTGAGGAGGAGGTTGAGGAGCATTTTGATTCTGAGCAGCTAAAGCTGCTGCTACTTTCGCCTGAATAGTACCTTCTCTTTCAGCTACTCTTTCTTGCTCTTGTCTAATTCTCTCTTGCTCCTGACGAGCCTGAGTTGTTCTTAATTCTTCCATAAATTGTTGTTGCTCATTTAATCGTCTCAGAATTTCTTGCATTGGGTCACCTTGTTGACCCTGCTGATTATTTCTGTTCCCAGTTTTGCGGGTTCGTACCATTTCGGTCTTTTTAATCCCTTAATTAAAAAAAATGAACAACCGCATT
>JANTPZ010091666.1:0-43521 GCA_025593235.1 Vachellia pachyceras
CACCATGGAGCCGACGAGTCCGATGGGGATGTCTCTGGCGGGGTTCTTGGTCTCTTCAGCCATGGTCGCGACGGCGTCGAAGCCGACGTAGGCGAAGAAGAGGACGGCGGAGGCCACGAAAATGCCACGTGGGCCGTATGGGATGAAGTCTTCGTAGTTCTTAGTGTCAGCTTTCATGAGACCGGCGACGATGATGAAGATGATGACGGCCATGTGGAAGACAGAGGCGATGTAGTTGAAGCGAGAGGAGGCTTTGGTGCTGAAGCAGGCGAGGATGCAGATGACGGCTAGAACCACGACGGCGATGGGATCAAGGTGGCCGTAGTCCGAGCTCATGCTGTTAACGACTATGCGAAAGTCGTCGGAGCCTCTGTTGCAGAGGGTGGCGAAGTAGGAGGTCCATGATCGTGCCACGGCGGCGCCACCGATCACATACTCGAGAAGGATGTTTCCGGCGGCTATGAAGGCCACAAAGTCGCCTAGCTCTACCCTCAAGTACGCAAATGATCCACCTGAGAAGGGGAAAAATTTTTCTTTGAATTTAATTGAAAATTAACAGAACGAAGAATCTGGATCTGAACCATCAATCAAATAGAAATTATAATATTGATATTATTAAGGAGACTTTAGAATATTTAAGTTACTTTTTTTTGTAATTAGGTATTCCTATAAAGATTTTTTTTTGGAGAAATATCATCAGTACATCTTTTTATTTTGAAGACTTGAAAGAAAAAAAAAGATAAGCTACAGACAATAGTGAGTAGATCGGAGTAAGTCGTCAACCACATTGGTGAAATATTAGTATAGTTAATTAGGGGGTTGCAAATTTTATAATATGAAGTTTGTGAATTAAAATAAAATAAAATATTCATTTTTAAAAATGGAAAAAATATAGAAAATATCATAATAAAGACTTATGGGGCATTGAAATTGACATATAACAGTGCGTTCGATATGTGGGGAAAAAAGCAATAGACATGTCGTCAAGGTAAAGAACAGAGACATCTTCTCATGTCACACGGAGAAAATACTGAACAAAAAACCACTGATGTAGAATTATGGGTTTGTTGGTGATTGGGACTGAGCTTGGTATGACGAATAGAGTTCGATCCCCCGCAGGATCTTTGAGAGGGGATTGAAGCCTAAAAAACTCAGAATTATCCCCCGCCCCCGGATTAGTCGGTCCAAAGGGTCAGAAACTAGGTTGGTTGGGTCTCCCATTTCACCAAAAAAAATTATGGGCTTGTTTGGCATTTCATTAGAAAAAGGTAAAAATCCGTTCAACAATATTTTTCCGCAAAACGAGATAATCTCCTCAACATATTTATCTCGATTTACGTAAAAGTACTCATCCGTCACATTCTCAAACGGGCACTATATCATTATCTTTTACCAAGGAATCATATCATTATCATCAAAGTCCACATCAGTATAGTAATAGTATTTTATTAAGGGATTTTCGCAGTTATATTAAACACGTTTTCATTTATTCAGAAAATATATTTTTTTATTAAAATCAGTCGATCATTAAAAAATGGCAATTACTCAACAAAAAACAGGCTATTGGTTTTTCAAAAAATTGAAATAAAACAACACTAAATTGAATTTAAAAATAAGTATTCACTAATGATGAACCGGCGGTATAAATTTTTTAAATTAAAAAAATTGAAATATAATAATAATTCTCATAACTAAATGTGAACTAAGCTAAACGGTTTGAATTAGTGTCAGATTATATTAGAATATTGTCAAATATAATAATAATACTAATAATAATAATTATCATAACTATTTTATATACATGTTTGTATGACTTTACGTGCCAATGCAATTTGAAAAATAGGGACATTTGAAAGGGGACTAATTTTGAAACCACGTTCAAACATAAAGCTAAAAAGAACTTATTATTTATGATTTAAAAAAACAAATACCAAACTAGTGAAGCTAACAACTATATATACACTTAACAAAATGTAGTTTACGTAAATTTTTATTTATTAAAGAAAAAGAAGAAGAGTCCAAGTTGATAAGTCAAGTAAACTTTTTAAAAAACTAAATAAAATCGTAATTTCGCATCCTTCTCGAAAAAGACCACCAATGTCCAATATAATAATAATGAGAACTCAAATCAAGTGGTAGTAATATATTAGTCAATCATGTCAAGCAATTAACTCAGATATTTTCACAACTTGACTTATTTCTTATATATTTGGCCAAACAAGGACTTTATTCAATCATATTCTCCAACCACTAAAAAAAACAAAAAGACTTTTTGCATTCATATTTATATTCTTAATGTCTTAAGGCATAAAATAAAATAAAAAATACTTTTTGGTATTAAATGCATATAAAAATACTTTATAGAGTACTGAATGTACTGTAAAATAATATTTTAGTGTATATATATAAATGTCTGTAAATTTGGCAAAAGGAAGAATTTTCATGTTCATATGATGATGTGCATATTTGGGAAATAATTTTTTCCAACTGTCTACATAAATTAAGACAAAAGCATTTCAAAATTCATAAAACATTTTAAAATACGTAAAATCATTTTGAATTCCATAAAATTATATCGGAAACCATAACTCCTTTCACCCAACTATTCCTAAATGTTTCACGCAATTGAATTGATTAAAAAGAAAACCACATGCATAGACCCGCAAGTTCTGCCGACATGAAGATTAAAATTTTACATAAAATCAATTTTTTTAATTAGTGGAAGCAATTGAATTGATTATTTTTTTAGTCGATTTTGATTTTTAAATACAGTGACTCATTTAAATACTGTAACAGCAGTCCTATCCTGTCCTGAGTACACACATTACACCTCATCCCAAATTATAATACTTTTAAACAATTCACACATATCGATGAAAATAGTAAAAAATAAATTAATTAATTATACTAAAATCAAGCATCATTGAATATATAGGTAATGTTCATCAAAATTATCAGACACTGCCAAAAATTTCTATTAAAAGACTTGTCATTAAATAGACTAAAGAAAGTCTATAAATAAAACCTTTCACCTCCCCGAACTAATTTATAGCTAGGGCAATAGACCAAAGGTTGCCTTGCATCTATCTTATAAATTTAGATTTTATCTGGATGCTCATATTTTTTAAAAATTTAAGTTTTATTATAAAATTTATGTTTTAAATCTAGATTTAAAAAAAATTATTTTCTTATCAAATCAAACGCTCTCTCCTTATAAATTTTCTCTTTCCTCTTTTTTCTTTCTTTCTCTTTCTGTTTTCCTACTTACTTTTTATCTCGAAATCCGTAAAAGATATTCTTATCAAAACTTCTCAACACAATCACATTTTCAAAACCTAGGTTTTATCTAGGAATCCGTAAAAGTTATTCTCCCAAAATCTATTATCTAAAATTTAAATTTTATCTCAGAATTCGTAAAAATTATTATTCACCTCATTGCCAAATCAACCTCAAATCCAAAGGATCAGAAAGAACTTTTAAATAATATATATAGAGAGAGAGAGACAGAGATCAAAGTTGTTAACCAATGAAATCACTTAATCAAATCCATCTTTCGAATTAGAATAATTAATTGTAATGGGAATTCAATTCACAATTAAAATAGTCCAATAGTCTGTCCTCACCTCATAGTCCTTAACTCAAAGTGTTAAAAATGTCAACACTCTGATCATTGGGGGCAACTCTAAAATCTTATCCAAAATATTCAAATAAAAATAAATAAATATCACATTCAACATACACATACTCTGACACCCACACGTAATATATATATATAATATTCTCCTAACTTACGTCACACTGGCGAATTATATGTTGTCTTGTGCAAAAGATAAGACAATTTTTCGGTAGAGAATAAATTTTTGCATCTATGCTATTTGGTGCCTAAAAGAAATTAAACCATTTAGGAAAAAAGGTTTAATTTATGCATAACTCAAACAAATAAATACGAAATTTGAGAAGTTTTAGTATATACACGGGCAATTACCAGTTAATAGCGTTTTTTTCTGTAATAGTTCAATATATCAATAAAAAATATATAATTTGTAAGAAACTATCTTATAATTTATAAATCATAAATAAAATAAAACTCCATGCATTGCACAGGCAAAAAATAATTAACAATATGAATTATGTATGCACGCACAATACGAGGGAAATTTACAATTAAATTCTAAAAAGATGAATTAATGAATAAAAGATATAAAAAATTGATAAAATTACCATCATGTCCCAACGGTAACTGGTCCGATTGTTATTAACAAGTCAATAATAACAAGACCATCTACTGTTGAAACTCATTTTACCGATTATTAGGATCTTTTGTTTATTAATTCTTCATGTTAGGATTTGATTGTAAATTTGCTAAGAAAAACTACTTTTTGTTGTTTCTAAGTAAGAACTAATGCCTCGTTTGGTATGATGGAATTGGAAATGAAATTCATTTCTTATGTACGGTGTGGGAGGTGAAAATGGAAATGGAATTCAAAATGGGTAAAAATGATTTTCATGATATAACCCATGAAATTGATTTTTTACCCCTTCTTTTTTTCAAATCTATATCAATTTCCATCTTCATCTTCATTTCCATTTCCATCTTCACATCTATTTTCATCCAAATCAATTCCAGCTTACCAACAGACCATAAAAGATTTAAAAGAAAAATTTTGTACGATTCAAAAAAAAATTCGTGCTCACTGAAATTTTATTTTATTTTTAGTATGAGATAATGAATAATTAACAATCAAATACAGATTAAAATTAATTTCGCGGCATTGCAAATATTAATTTGAACGAAATTGTTACCTGCGACTGGAATTTCGATGGCGAACTCCGTGTAACAGAAGACGGAGAGCAACGCGGAGACGCCGGAGATGACATAAGATAGGACCACCGCCGGGCCGGCATCATCCCTGGCCTCAAGGCCAGTGAGGACGAATATTCCGGCGCCGATGACGGCTCCGACGCCGAACCACATAAGGTCCCACCAATTGAGCGTCTTCTTCATCTCCCCTTGGCTCTGAGACTTGACCTCTACGAGCTCCGTTTGGTCCATGGACCGGGTCACGACCCTATTCTTGAACCTGAACGGAGTATCCAAAAGCGCCCTCCCATAGTTACCCCAGCTCCTAAACGACTCCTCAGGGAGGAAGTCGTTTTTGTGAAACGTACACCCTCTCCTCCGTAATCCGCCGTCGTCAACTACACCGCCGTTGCCGTCCTTCACCATTTTTGCCGCAGCAACGGACAGAAATCGATCGTCGTTTTTAGATTTCAGAGGAAAATGTCAGGCTTTTAATGGGACAGGTTCCCGCTATTTAAAGCAAGCATGAACTGTATAGGTATAGCTGTGCCTCCACGGTGATCGTGATGTTTTTTTCATCGAAATTAAAAAAAAAAGGAAAATCTTAATTTCCAATTATTTGCCTAATTATTGATTTTTCTAATTATAATAATTGCATACGTTTCCCACTTTATTGCACGTTCCCACTTGTTTTTTATTTTTTATTTGTTTACTAATTAATCCTTCTATTTTTTGTTAAACTAGATCCCGTTGATCATTTGAATTTTTTTACAATATACAGTGTATTATATATATGGATATAACGAAAATTAATCACAATTAATATCATAATCAATATATCAAACTGTATTTGGCCAGTATTTTTTAAACCATAAATCTCAAAATCCAATATGAGTAAATGTATCTAGACGATTTTGGTCAAGAAATATGTATCTAGACAGTACCAGTTAATTCATTACCTCACAAATGTATTTAGCCAATATTACAAGAAGTATTAGAAATAGCAAAAGTGTGGATACACGCGCGCGCACATGTAAAGGCCACTGAAATAAGCAAATTCTAAAATTATGCCTGAAATGACTTAATTTTTATAATGTCTATAGGATTTAATTTAAAATTAATTGTTTGTTAAGTTACCTTACTATCCTTATATAATAAAAAAGAAAAGATTGTTGAAAAATATTCTCTTATTGTATAAGTTATTGCTCAAAAGTATTTCGTGAGAATCCTGATTCAGATAACCCCTTTGAGGCTTTGACTAAAAAGACTCATTTATAAACCATATATATATTATTTAAATCAGAAAAGTAGAATTTTTTATAAATTCAGCAAAAGTAGATATTAAATTTAAAAATAAAAAATTGTTAATTACAATAATTAGTTATTGGGTAATTTAGAGAAGAAAAATTACCCATGTTTCAATTTGATTGAAAAAAATATTTAAAGTACAATATCTATAAGTTTATAGCATGCTTGATATTATTATAATGTTTGATATATTCTTACCAACTAATCTTATAATATGAAAACGGAAAATAATTATTTCATATGATTTTATTTTAAATAATCACAAATATGATATTTAAAAAAAAGCTTTTTTGCTACAATAATTGGCTTACTAGCAACCAATCGATCGGCCAGGGGCATAAAGTGTCAAAATGAGGGCATTTTTGGCAAATGAAAACTTTTTTCTTTAATTACAATTAAGGGTCATGGTCTTTTATTTAAATTGAATTTATTTAAGATTTATCTTAAATTGTAATTGCCAATCGCAATATCATGTAGTAACTTGGCACAAAACCCATCTGAACCAATCTAATGTTGAAAACGGGCCCGTTTGGGAATATGGTGAAGAACTGCTTTTATGTAAGTCAAAGTAAATATACAGAGCAGATTATCTCGTTTTACGAAAAAATACTATTGAATGTGTTTTTGGCTTTTTCCAAATGGAATGTTAAACAACTCTATACCTTTTTTTTCTATTAGAGTGGCAAATACTAACACCATAAGAGGAGATCTTATTTACAACCCTTCAGTTACCAAGGAAACTCTCATACCACTAGGCAATAAGACCATTGGCAAAAAAAAAATAATTTTCATATAAAGTATTTTTAAAAGGGTTAAGATGTAAATATACTTCAAAAGTTTTGTTAAGAACAATGTTATTTTGGGAGTCTCAAAATGGAACAATATCACCTCTTTTTGCTTAAAAAACGGATGTTAACTGTTACAAAATAGATGTTGACCATTAACATTTTTAACGATAAGGGGTAAAATTGCTTTTGAGAAAAAAATTCCATAACAAATTTGTATCTTAACCTCTTTTTAAAAATATCTAATATATAAATATTTATTTATACACCGATTAGGGTTTGGTTCAATGAGAGAGGCTAATATCTCAAATACGGAAAATTAATATTTAAATTTTCACTAGAAGACTCAATGATGCATCACACATAAATGTTTTAAATGGGAGGATGCATGTACATACTATTGTAGACACACACGTATATACATACAAGGGACAAGCCAATGCAGCTTCATGATTTCCTAATAAAGTCAAAGAATTACCCTAAAGAAAATATCGTAATAGCGAAATGTGTTGCTCACTCCCTCTAAAATGAAACAAAGTGAAGCGAACGAAGAAAGAAATTTCAGATGGGAGTGAGCAAGAGGGAGAAATTGTCACATGCACCTTGCGTAATGCAAGTGAAGAGCGTAGGATAAGCCACCAAAGGTGGAAAAAGAGAGGCACGTGACTAGCTAGTTATAGTAGTAGTACTTTTTGGAGGTGCAGAAATACTTATGAACATTCAAAGTATGAATAAAAATATTAAATATAGCATAATACTGTTACTTTGTATGATGATGCTGACTCTGTTTTTTATGTTTGTGCAAGTAAAGGTGTTAATTTATATTTAAAAGTCCTAACATTTTTATTCCATTCTAAATGTTATTGGATACTTTTCACCTCCAAAAAGTATACAGTGCTAGATGATTTTAATTTTTCTAAGCACAGTTATTTTCCCACCGGATGCAGTTCTATTCAAAACCTTGCCGGAAGTGTGGGCACTTATCCCAACAGCTATTCAAACCCTTCGCTAAACCTGACCTTTTTGGTTGCTGGACGCTCTTTTGATAAATGATCATGAATATTCTTGCACCGTAACTGTAATATCCCATAAAAAAAATAAACAAAAGAAATGTGGCAGAGTTTTCGTGCAAGGCAAGAAAAAAATAAAAAAATATATAAAAAGGGGTTGGTTGGGGGCATTAATTGTGCCCCCAACCGTGGATAAATACCCCATGTCCAACACATAAGCACACACGCACACTTCTTTTGGGTGAGAGGGAGTCGGGTGAGCCAAGAGGAAGAAAGAAGGAAGAGAGTGAGGGCCTGGGAGTGAAGAGGAAGGCTCAGGTTGGAGTTTTCTAGTCTAAATGTTATTCTAGTGGGATTATTTAAGTAAGTAAAATGTTTTATTTTCATTAAACTCCTTTTATGAAAGTTGTTCTAAATATTTTTCTCTTTCAAGTGGTAGTAATATTATGTTGATTAGGGAATATTTTTGGTTTTAGATACTTTTCATGTTGGAGTTTTATTAACAGAAGATCTTGTATTAGTAAAGTAATTCTTATTATTGTTAGATGTAAGATTAGGATTATTATTGATATTTTAATTATTTTTTGAAGGCATCTATCTATTTTGTTGTTGTCTAAGATTTTGGACATACAGGATATTTGACTGATTTAAGCTGAGTTGAATATTTTATTGAAAATTTTGGAAGTAATAGTAAATCTTTAATAATTTAAATATTTTATTGGATGCTATTGGAGATAATAATAAATTTTTGTGCGTTAAATATTTTACTTAAGGTTTAAAAATTTTGAAATTGAAATTTCTAGTGTGATTTATTTAGTTTTGGGACATTTGGAGATTTTTTATGAAAGGAGGCAATTGGGCATTTTTTTTAAAAAAATAATAAATAAAATATATGATATATGGTATAGTAATCGTTTTTTTATTTGCTATCTTACTATTATATTATTTTATAATTTATTTATCTGTAAGTAGTTTTTTTATATAATTTTTATATTGGATATTTTTACCTATAAAATTGATTTAAAATAATTTAATAGTTGTGCAAAAAAAAATTTAATTAAACTAAAATTTATGTTAACTTGAGGTATAGAAGAGTTAAAGAAGTTAAGAAAAATAATTAAATTTAATTATAAAATATATAGTTGGGGATAAAGTGTGAGTGGGAATGTTGGGTAATTATTTATTTAACTCTTTTTATATATATTAAATTCGCTTTTGCATCATTGTGTAGATTAATTGGACACTGGATTGTATTTGGTTGCTTTATTCTCAAGGCTAGTGGGTTTTAGCTTGAAATTGAGCTAACCGGAATTAATTTCTTTTATATGCTTGTTGTGGACTCTAAGGTGTTTTCTAATCCTTACTTTCTTTATTAAAAATTAAATTTTGACTCAGAAAATTTTACATATTTTTGTATATGGCATTTATTCGGTGAAGCAGTGTACTTTTGAACTGTATAAGTGTTTTGTTGTACATGAGGATGATGTGACATTTGTAATGATTGATATTAATATGACATATGGACTGTATGGATGATGGATGCGCGCTTATGTTATTACGTGTTATATTGTGGGGTTATTTCGGGACGAACGAAGAGTGATGAATTATTGTGCCCCTCAACTTTTGCTGATTCTTGGCCCGGATTTAAGCTAAGTTGGTGTGGGTGGACACCTCCTTACCTTGGCCTGTTGCAGGTGGTATGGGAGGGGACAGTGTTCTTGAAATGACTAGCTAGCCGTTGGCCAGGTATACTAGCACTGATAGGCTGTGCCATGTCTAGAAATTATAAGGCGGAGCAGGTGGATGGGGGTGAATTGTTTTTTATAGATACTATGTTATTGAATTATTATTATATTGACAAGCTTGCTTCTCTGACTTGCATTCCTATCCTGCATATGTTAGAAATTGATTTCGGTTACTGAGACGTCATGTCTCATCCCGTTATTAAAATTTTTTTCAGGGGATACCTCTAATCCTGATAGAGGCCGAGGGAAGTAGCCAGAGGCATAGTTATTAAGCCCTGTAGGCTCTTTTTGATATTGATATTGTATTGAATTTTATATTGCCATATAGGACTCATTATTATGATGCATTGTATTTTGGGACGGTCGGAAAGACCTTGTAGACACGGTAATGTTGGTTCATTATTTTGTGCCAAACTATTTGGATTTTATGAGACAGTTTGTGACTGATCGTATGGCAAGGATCCGGGATGCCTCAGTTAATGAAATCGCTTCCGCGAAATCTTGTGGCTATTTAATTATTTTAACCAAATTATTATGAAATAGAAAATTGTCTTTTCAACTTGGTGTTCAGAGCCCTGTGTTTTGTTTTTCCTAACTCTATCATGCATTGCATTTAGGATATGGCAATATAAAATCTATACATACATGCTTCCCTTTGTTAGTGCGTTTTATGATTTATTCTTATTGTTTTCCCTCTGTGGTAGGTTTTGCCCTTAGGTGGGGAAGATGGTTGATACGAGGCGTACTTGCATCGGTGACAGTAACCAGCAGAGATCTAACGGGCCTCAGCAGCCCGTATCGGATGCAGAAATGTTATGACGGGAATACCAGTTGACCCTTTCAATGGATGAACGAGTAAAAGACTTGAGGAAGACAGAGCCAGTGAAAGGGCGAGTAGGGGTAAGAATAATTATACGCAGGAGCTCGATCTGGAAGGAGAAGATGGGAACATTGGCTATGCTAAGGGGCCATTTGCTCATTCGCAAGATGCCGAGTCAGGGGAATCATCTTGACAGAGGTCCGCTCCTGATATGCTTACGGTGTGGAAGCATTTAGACCGCTTCCACCCAAAGACCTTCTCAGGAGGATCACCGACTGAAGCGGAGGTTTGGATTGATAGGCTGGAGATGCTTTTTGACTCGATTGTGTGCGATAGTCATCAAAGAGTGTTAGCCGCTAAGACTCTTCTAGCAGATGGTGCTTTAGACTGGTGGAACACGATTGAGCCGATTGGTGGGCACCGGCTGGACTGGAATGAATTCAAGTCAATGTTCTTTGATTTTATTTCCCCATTGAAGTAAAGCATCAGAAGGAGGCTGGGTTCTTCACACTTCAGCAAAGGGAGATGGATGAGAACACATTTATATCTTGTTTTATAGAGCTGTCTAAGTATGTGTCCCAATTGGATCGAGGAAAGGTAAGTCATAACCACTGGTTAGCTAGGCAGTTGCTGGAGAAGTGCAACGAAGATGTCAAATTATGGTTGGGTACCTATAATGTCACGAGTCTTGAGAGATTAATAGCTAAGATTCGGGAGGTCTGTAGGAGACACAGAGATGCTGCTGGTTCCATGAGAAGGGATTCACATGGTCGGTTCAGTAGCCATGTAGGAGTAACAGGAGGAATTAGTAAGAAAAGTTTTTCCTCAAGATCTAATGGATCTGGGAACAGGAGAAGCTTTCACCAGGGAGGCTTCCAGCAGAAAATTCGTCCTCCTATGAGCCAGAGTCACAAGAGTCACACCAGGATGAGAAGAGCTTCCAACGTAGATCAGTGGCGTCTGCCCCTAGCGTGACTCAGCGCCCTCCTTGTACTCGTTGTGGGAGAGTACATCCAGGTGAGTGTTGGACTTGCTATTTATGTGGAGAGAAGGGAAACTTGGCGAGGAACTGCACCAAGGGGAAGAAGGAGAACCCTACTCCTAGGCCATCAATACCTGGTCGTGTATTTGCTTTGAAAGCTGAGGAGGCAAACGCTGCTCCTAACCTTATCCGAGGTAAGGTTTTACTTCATAATCATCCTTTATGTGCCTTATATGATTCGGGTGCTACGCATTCTTTTATCTCCTACGACTGTGTGGAAATGTTACAATTTGTTATGTATGACCTACCTTATGAGTTGTGTGTGTCTACTCCTGCTGGTGTATGTGTAAAAACGGTTAAAGTATGTGTAGGCTTAATGTTTGTATGTGAGGGTCGTGAAACAACCATTAGTTTAGTATGTCTACCCCTGAAGAGTATTGATCTGATTGTGGCTTTGATTAGTTATCAGCTAATGATGTATCCTTAAAATGTAAAGAAAAAGTAGTTCAATTTAATTAATGTATAATGGTGAAAGGAATGTAATAAAGTTTGATAATATTGTCAGCGGCCCAAGTGGAAAGAAGTTTAAGGAAGAGTTGTGAAGCCTTCGTAGTATTCTTCTCTGTTCAAGCAGAGTTATCAGGCAATGTTGATCAAATTGAAGTGGTTAAAGAATTTCCTGATGTGTTTCCGGAGGAGATAACCGGATTACCGCTTAAGCGTGAAGTCGAATTTGCGATCGAGTTAGTACCTGGGAACAGAGCCTATCTCTAAAGCTCCCTACCGGATGTCACCTATAGAGTTGGCTGAACTAAAATTGATTTAAGATCAGGTTATCATCAGTTTGTATAAAATACTTCTCTACCGTGTTCCCGAACGGGTACAATAATGTTGAAGGGTGGTGGATGACGTCGACAGATCAATGATCGAAGCCGCACTCTCCATCCACATTTTTCATCTTCTTTACATCATAATTTTAAAAGTTCATGGAATCCTCAAACGTATAAAACAATAAGGACTTATTATTCATCCTATATCTTATATAAAATTTCAATTTAGTCCTTGATTTTTATAAAAATATCCTTTCAATCATCTAACTAATTTTTTTGTCACAATTATTTTTCCTTTGAAAATTTCTTTTAACTAATTATTGCTATTTTGAGAATGAAACTTAATATGTCTGTATTTATAAATGCTCGGGCAACATTTAAATTTTAATACTATCATTTTTTATTAACGATAGTAGGTTAAAATGACTAAAAAAATACTTTATAAAATTAAAACATAAAAAATAATATCTTGTGCAAGACAAGGGTTAGAAAGATTATACGTACAACTTTGTACGCACAAACTTCTCATACTATAAGTGTGCCGGTTTGGAAATGCGGTAGAGAAGTACTTTTACGCAAGTCAAGGTAAATATATAAAGGAGATCATCTCATTTTATCGAAAAACACTGTTAAACGTGGGTTTGGTTCTGTAACTGCTTTGCCAAACACACACTATATGCATGAAGAAGTGGTTATTTGAGTTTGATGGTTACTCATCCGATGCTCTTAACCAAGTTGGAGGGGTTTAATTCCCTCTCTAGGACAGGAAAAAACATCCCGGGCTAGTCACTTTACTTTTAATTGAAGGATCCATTGGCATTTGGATTAATTTAAATTGTTGATATATCTGAAAGATGATTTATCCTAATATATTATATGCTCTAAGCAAAAAAAAAAGGAAACAAATATGATTATTAGGTAGCAGATGCTTTTTCCCCCTTTTCCTTACCATAACTCAGCACGCATTATAACATGAACCAGTTTCGGATGCTCATCAAAATTACGAGCTCTTGCAATCTATTAGATAAATACCGTTCAATTTAAATATGAATGGTCTTCATTTCTTTTTTTAATGAAAAATGTTTTGATAAGTATAGAATCTAAAATAAAGATAATGCTTTAACTAATTATTTTATTAAAAATTGTTGGTTTAAAAGAAATCAAACTCGTCATTTTGATGAGTATCCAAATTGGATCCCTTATTACATTTCTAGACTTGTAAACAAAGAAGCAAAAAGTAACCAACAGCTAGTTGCGGATCTAGTTGCCCCGATGCTTAGCAGGGCATATTTTAACCATCCACGTTCGATATGAAATGTTCAATTTTTTTTTTCTTTTAAAAATGATGCTCTCTTAAATAAAACATTAATTTTTTTGCAAATAAATAGTAAGCGAATTGCCTTTATTTTGAATTGTGTCCACTAATTTTTTTTTTTCACAAAATTAGACTTTTAAAAATTAAATTTAGACCACCTAAATCAAATCTGAATGGTCAGAATTTGATTAGCTCTATTTGCCAAGAAAAGTGCTTATGGAGAAATAATTCCCCAAACTATTGGTTGATGCAATAAGTAGCATATATCCCACAAGGAGAACACATTTGAATCCCGTGAAATACACTTTGGGATAGACAAAAGCTTTTATGTTTGAAAGGGATTAAACTCAATCCCAAAGCATGTTTATAACTTACCCAAAAGAAAAAAGAAAAAAAAAATTAGATGCTAGAACATATAAAATCAGAAAATGCAATATCCTCAATATGTACTCACTAATCTAAACCCAAAAAGCTAAGTAACCAGAAACAGAACATCAAATTTTGTTACTTGTCACCCCTACTGAAAACAATTTTGCACGCGCCTCCTAAGAGGCCTTCCAGATTATTTACCCAACACATAATCTTCCAAGTTTATGTTTGCCTCCAGTCCCATGTTTAGTAAACCAATCACGGCGAGGATAGAAGATTTCAAAGAGGCTGCTAATACCTGGTAGTCCAACAAGGGGAAAAACATGTAATCTTATATTAGTTTCTTTGTAGTGCAAGAACCCAACAAATTCAGAAGAGTTTTGGGAGAAATATGTATTAAATCGGAAAAGTTTTCATCAGGAATTCCACAATTCAATATTAATACCTCTCTATCCTCTTCTTTTTGGTGCTTTATAACTTCCAAAGGCCACTCAGATACAAGCTTCTGAAGTTCGTCCTTCATCCCTAACTTTTTAGCATCAGGCAAAGTCTGGCAAGTATAAAATCCAACAGTGTCAAAAGAAAGACGTGAGATAAATAACCAGTTCCCTAACATTCTAATCAAACACAACCACCATCTTAATTAGCACGGTAAGGAAAACAAAACAGATATGAAGGAATGAAATTGACATCTGCAAATCCAGACCTCCCGCTCATAACATACGTGACAGCCCACACCTCAAATACTCAATTCACTGATCCGTCAAGAATAATGGTATCATAAAATTCAAATTCCAAAAATAGTTAAACAGAACAAGATTTCTTCCCCTATTGGAGCCAAAATCAGGTTAGCAATATATTTGTGTTACAACTTGACAGACATTTTCTCTCATCGAAAGGATGTTTTTCTAATTCCAGTACTATAATTAGGGTATAGCCATGTTATTTTATCTATTCACTTTTCATTGCTTATGCCATTGCAATTATTTGTTTCATTTCATCAGGTAAAATAACAGAATGCATAAACAAACAAAAAAAATGCACCACACCATCCATACCTCATTTAGGGCCTGAATGACGGCTGCTGCATCATTAGGTTTATGTTCCAACAAAAGACCCTGCACAATCAGAGGCATAAACAAACTTCAAATTGACATCGTTATGACTTACGACCAAGTCATATTAAGGGCAACCTACTGGTACAAGACTATGTTGCTGCTGCTGCTGCTGCTGCTGTTATGACTTATGACCTAAAATAAGTACTAAACAACTGTAGAGCTGAAGTTCTGGGCAAATTATGGGACACTTACCATAATTAAAACAATAAATTACAAAGCAAATTACAAAAACCCTCCCCTCTGTTTTGAAAATTGACACTCCCTTCCCCTGAAATCAAAACATGCGCTAAATTGATCTTCCCAGCATCAAAATACCTGTGTATCTGTAATTTGTAAAACGTACCAATTAAATAATGTATTTGATTACTATATAATGGTCAATCTTGTGAATTTAGAATAACTTGAATTCATCATTTTCAAAAACGAAATAAATAACATTGAAATGAAAGTCCTTTTTCTTGAAAAAGAGAAGTGTCTTTAGAAGTATATCTAATGATAAAGACTCATTAGTATCCGACAAGATAAATACCATCAAGATAAAATGCTTATTAAACACAACTTAGAAACTCAATAACCACATTTTCATAAAAAGGATTACTAATTCAGACAATAGCGCAGAAAAATTTCTACCTTTGCACAGGACAACCCACTTGCTAGGGTGTGTTGTTTCATTGAATCAGATCTCAGCTTCTCAATTTTCCACAATGATTCCGTGTCTCCTACAAATAAGCATATCAAATAGTTCATGAACATTCAAAGTCATTATTGGAAGCAACTGATTCAGCAAGCCAAACAAACAGAATGGTTAACTTTCAAATCGTGCAGTGCTCCCACACATGCACTTTCTCATAAAACAAATATTCTTAGAAAAGAAGTAAAGATATTTAATTAAAAAAAAAATACGCATTTGACATCAACAAACAAATTTGTTGTTGTATTTTATGATATAGCTTTCAGGGCTTTGCCTGTTTTCTTCAATGCAAGAAAAATCAACTATGCAAACAAATGAAAAAGAGGCAGTATAGGAAAACAATGAAACAGAAATAAAGCTCAGATGGTGCTATTTCAACTTGAATACAAAATCATCAACAGTTACTATGCTTTTAGATAAACAAAAAACATAGGCAGTCAAAAATAAAAGGGACAACATATCCACCTTTTCTAGCAGCAAACTCCATCCATGTGTCAAATGAGGTTTGTCTTAGTTTTACACCAGCCTTGACAAACCTCTTTGCATATTTATTAATCAACTCCCAATTATCATTATTGTAACAAATGCTGCAAATGGTCAAACCAGCATTATTAGGGCATATGCAAAAGTGGATCTTTGCATAAGAAGACTTATATGCTGCTAACTAAAAAGCATGAAACCATCAGAACCTCAATATACCTGAAAACCATATCTGCTGTGCCTGGTTGCAAGGGTAAGTCATTAGTCTTTATAAGTTTCATCACTTCCACCAACAGTTTACTATCATTGTGATTCTTAGCATATGTCTGCAGTAAACTGCTGATAATTTACTAATTGCAAATCTGAGACGGAATGAAAGCATTTAGAATTTCAATATCTAAACAATACCAGTAAATGGTGTGCAGATGCGACACTTGGAGTCAATCCATACACATTATGCTTCCACAAGGTCCTCTTTCCTGCATACACATTTAAGAAGGTTGTTTTAAAATTTCATGGCATGCATTTTGTAACGTGCAAATAGTAATTCATATTCATAACATATCAGCATGTAGTCATTCATAAGAGGAAAATTATCCAACAGGCAACTAACTAAACAGTGTATACAAGAAAGCATGATAAGCAGAACAAAAGACTCAGAACTAAACAGAATCAGTATACCTACCAAAGTCGAGAGCTCCTACTTTAGAGCATGCTTTGGCAACTTCTCGACAAAGGTTGTCATTAAAATTTGTGTGAATGCGAAGATTTGAAAGCCTCTGCGTCCAAAACAGATTAAAATGATCACTATGACAAAGAAAAGAAACGACTAATCTAATTCGAAACAGACAATGCAGATGAAGAATAGAAACTAACGAATCTGCGGAGATTCTGCAAAATGTCAAACAGAAGTTCAATATCACCATGGTTTTCACACTTCTCAATCATTGACCACAGCCAAGCATTTGGAGGCATTGACCGTTTAACCTTTACAGATTCCAGCATTTTGTCATACATTTCCTTAACAGCCTCTGCATTTAACACTGCAAATCAGACATCTAAAAAAGAAACTTTAAACCGAAAAAAATGAAGAGGAATGACGTAAGGTAAGATCAAGAACCTGTGGCAGCCCCTTCATCAGTATTTGCTACTGACGTAGAAAATGACTTTGAAATCAAAAGGTGCACAGGCAATGATTCTGTCTTCAATGATTGAGCTAAACCTGTGTCAATGAATCATTCAATTAAGAGATAAACCCCAAAAAAACCATCAAATCAACAAAAACTACATAGTAAAACATCAATATTTTATACGGAAGTCATAAGAAATGGTCGCCACCTGAGAACCATGGGGCCTTTGAAGATAAGCTGCTTGTGTTCCACCAGGGAGTAACCAAGTGAGGACCTCCGATGCTCTGAAGGTCATAAGAAAGGAAATGATAGGAGCCGAGAAAAATCTGAGAATGCAATGCCTTAGGAAATCGGCGAGCATTCAAGAGAACTTGCATGGCTTAAAGGAACAGAGCTACAAACTGAGTCAATTAAGTGTCTTTCTGTGCCAAGTTAATGAGTTTACAAAGAAGGCCCCGAGCTCTAGGGCATCTGATCAGGGTTTTGGGGGAGAAGAAAGAGGAGACTGAACTCGTCTGGTACTGCGGCCCACGAATATTATGTGGACTCGCATAGGTAATAAAAATTTGAGAAATTTACAAATAGGTCCCAAGGAAGTCAAATAACCAGGTTCCAAACATTCAGACAATTATTCTCAGGTTCCATGGAATCTTTTTACGATTAATTGTAGTTAGGAAAAGTCTAAAATGCCCTTACACCATTTGAAAGAGAGATCAAAACAGGGTAGAAACTCAATCGGAAATACACAAAGATTGAACAGTTTCTGCCGTCCGTCTCTCCATACACGTCTTCTTAGTTCTCCTCTCCCTGCTTGTGGCGTTTGTGTGTGTGCTCAGCAGAACTCGTCTCGCCGTCATTGACCACATCTCACCGTCGGCAGTTCTCCCTTCAGCTGAGCTTCCCTCTGTCAGCGGCAGTCCATTGGTCGCCCTCCGTTGTTGCCACCGCCCATCCATCATCCCTGAAGCAGTTAGATCATCTATGTTGTCTCTTCTTGCGGATTTTCTATTGGCCTCTATTTGTTCAATATTTTTCTAATTATATATATATATATAAAGCTTTACTAATGTGAGTTGTCTAATTCAATTCCTGGAAGAAATGTTTTTTAAATGATTAATGCGGACTTTTAGTTGCTAACTAAGGTTGTATGAACTTGTTAAATGTGGTCGCAGCACAGAAGATTGGTAGGAGACTTTTCAATATGATACTTAGTAAGAAGTTTTGCTTATGAAAATTGAACAGAACTCGAGGGCCTTAAAAATTAATGTGAAAAAATAATTTAGCAACATTACCTCTGAATTGAAACCGTTCTGTTCAGTACATCATTTTTAGCTCATACCAGTTGACTGAAAAGTGTAACATATTAATGCAGGAGAAGAATTGAGTACCTTAGGCTTCCCTCACATGAGGGAAATGATATTTCACTTATGGAGGTATGCTTGTAATGGAGTGCCAAGCTTCTCTTATTCTCCCTTATGATACTCTTTCCTCTCTTATCCGTTCAAGGTAAGAATTTTAGGCCCTAAAAGTTTTTTCAACTTGATGCTTGTCTGACCTTACCCCTTTTACTTCGTGCTTTTGGTTTCAAAAGTGGTAGCTTGAAAGTTATTGTCTTTTTTGTCACTCCTTCATACATGAGCATCCCACCCTCACATGAAAATTTAACTGGTGGACATGGTGTTGCTGGAATTCTCCTTTAAAGCTTGAATTGGATTTTCCTTCTAAGTTTTATGTGTATAGATTCATGTGCTTCCTAATAAGAAAAAATGCTAGGTTTTGGTTTTGCCCACTTGTTGCATGTGGAACTTTTGTAGGATTTGTAGGATGTGTAAGCCTTATGGGGATTGCTGGACCCATACTCTATCATTTGATTATTTTCTGGCATATTTTTCTTTTAAAAGTCCTGAATTTGTGCAATAGTTTGTGTGTGTAGTTATCAAGTTACTTAATTTTCTATCAAAGCATGTTAATGCCAATATTGTCTTTGGTAGATTCAATAGTTTGTGTAATAGTCTTTGGACTTTTGTTTATTTAAACCATTTTTACTTATCAAATTATAATGGTGAGTGTTTAAACTTTTCATGTCTCTTTGCTGCTAGTCATGATGTGAGCATAATTGGGCAGTTTGGTGTTGGTTTTTACTCTACCTAAGAGGACACCATTTGAATAAAGCATTTTGGTGACAGGATGTCAAGGAAATGTCATATGTATATCTTGTATAAAATCCTTATCTATAAAAATTTTGAAATTGGTTGCCCCTTCCTTCCCATGCATTGTTATTTGTTTATTTATCTTTCCCTTTTTTGATAGATTACCTATGAGATACTGGTAACAGTGCTGATGTGAGCATGATTGGGCAGTATGGAAAAAGAAAAGAAGAAAAAGAATATCAATGAGGTGTCCCATGAGTGGTCTTTGGTGAACAAGCAAAAGCCTATTTGGATGAGGAAGCTAAAAAGATGACAAAGGAGGAATATGCGGCTTTCTATAAGATCTTACTAATGATTGGGAAGACCATTTGGTTGTCAAGTACTTTTCTGTTAAGGATCAGTTGGAATTTAAGGGTATCTTCTTCGCACCCAAGATGGCACCATTTGATCTCTTTGACTTAGTCAGTTTTGTAATATCATTTAGTTGTTCCTTTACCGTTTTTAATTATACACATTTAGTTGTTCTTTTCAAGTTGTAAATTCATTGTTACTTATATGTAAAGTGTACAACTAATTGTGTCGTTGAGTTGTGAGTGATATTATCATGATGGACATCCTGTGTATTATGTAAATTGAATGGTTTTAAAATCTTTGTCACCAAGTGCTGGGGTTGTTAAAGCTAGTTGTTGGGATTGTTATGGTCAGCTGCTGGGGTTGTAATGGCAGCTGCTGGGGTTGTTAATAGCAGCTGCTGGGATTATTAATGAAAGCTGTTGGGGTTGTTGATGACAGCTACTATGGTTGTTGATGGCAGCTGCTGGGGTTGTTAATGAAAGCTGGGGTTATTAATGGCAGCTGTTGGGGTTGTTAATGGAAGTTGATGGGGTTGTTATCGTCAGCTCCTGCGGTTGTTAATGGTAGCTGCTGGGGTTGTTAATCGGAGCTGCTCAGGTTATTAATGGCAGCTGATCGGTTGTTAATGAAAGCTGCTGGGGTTGTTGATGGAAACTGGTGAGGTTGTTGATGGCAGCTGTTAAGGTTGTTCATGAAAGATGTTGGGGTTGTTAATGGAAGCTGTTGGGGTTGTTAATGGCAGCTGCTGGGGTTGTTAATGGCAGTTGCTGGGGTTGTTATCGTTAGCTCTTGCGGTTGTTAATGGTAGCTGCTGGGATTGTTAATCGGAGCTGCTCAGGTTGTTAATGGAAGCTTCTCGGGTTGTTAATGGAAGCTTCTCGGGTTGTTAATGGAAGCTTCTCGGGTTGTTAATGGAAGCTACTCGGGTTGTTAATTAAGAAGATGACGAAAACATTGGCAACCAAAGAAAATAGAATCCATTTTTTGAATCATAGAAAAATTAGAAGCAAGCCCCTTGATGTATGAAGTTGAATGGCAAGATTACATAACTCATTGATATATTCTTAAATGAAAGAAAAATAAGAAGCAAATGATATTATAAAATTAACATAAAATGGACAGTATGGTAGTCTCATGCACAAGTCAACATAAAGTTACAAATGATATTATAACCAATAAAATCAGTTGTACACTTTACATCTGAGTAGCAATGACTTTAAAACCCGAAAGGAACAACTGAATCTGTACAACTAAAAACCGGAGGGACAAAACTAGCTACGTCACCCTCTTCCCCTTTTCCTTATTCTTGAAATATTCTTCTGTGAACAAGTGGTAACCGGAGAAATTGAACGGCCTTTTTACTATTTTAGACTTCTCCATCTTCGTTTCCTGAAATACATGAATATAAGTCAAGTTTTTTTTAGCAAATATAAGACAAGTTCATATGTAATCTTCGCCATATATAGTTTCCTAGCCTCTAAAGTACAACTGCAACTTAACTAACTTCACTCAAAATCATTTCCTAACCTACATTATTGTTGGATTCAATGCAAATCATGTTTTGATTATTGAAAATCCAGTCAAAACAAAATCCCAACAATGCATAGAACTTGTTACAAAGTGAAAATGAACCAATCAAAAGAAACACCAAACACCCTTGGTAGCTCCACAGTCTAACAACATTTGAAACGACAATTGACAGCATTTGAAACAGTATTAGATACAAGATTATAACAGTTGAAAACCTTAAATGTATGTTATATGATAAATAAAAACTTTGGTTCATTAACTTTTCATGCTAATGTTAAGTATTACGGTAAACACGCTAAGTGGCAACATGCAAAAAAAATTCATTGAAAACGGTGACCATTGACACATTCATCAGTGAGCTTAACACATTAATAATTTTCAAAGGAAGAACTGGAAAACTAGAAATGAACTTCATATGTTAAGTAGAGTAGTTAACTCATTGATTGTAATGCAAAGCTCAAAGGAAAGTTTAATTTTCAATAAACTCAGAACATGTATAGCACAGTAATTAGTGCGTTAAAGAGGCTAACACAAAACAAATGTTTTAATGCTATAAACAAGCTCTTTAATACTCTAATATATTCAGATTCCAAGACTTCAAATAAATAAAGTATCTAAGGATGTAGGTCTTCTCTTGTTTCCCTTCAATCTTGAATAAATACTCTTTATAGATCCTCCTTCCAAGAATCTTGGGTATATTTAAAAGGTCAACCTTAACAGCAATTCCAATGGAAAAAGTTGCAATCTGGAAATAGGTTCTTGGCTTCTTGCTTAGATGTGTATGTAGTGTTGAACGAAAAAGGAATATATAAAAGCATGTACACATGGTCCCAGGAGTCCCTAGAGCATAGTTTGAATTTTAAGTTGAGACTCACTCTAATCTTATTGCCAAAACCCAAGTCATCTAAAAGCAAAAAAAAAAATTTATTTGACACATGATGAACCCAAGATGGCTAAATAATCCACACAATCCATGTTAATAGTATATAAAAGTAAGAAGCCCATAGTAGTATTGACGGTCTGAATCTTGTTATGCTAATCACATTTGACTCTTTCAAGTTAGTTGATTGAGCTCTCTGCTTATAGTAGTCCAAATCACAGAATTTTAATTTGACATTAAAAGGGAAATATACGGTTTCACCAAAAACCATCAAATTGTAAACTTTAAACACATCAGTATTTGAACCAAAATTTCCAGTCACAACATTTAAAACAACAGCAACTTACACACGATCCTTTGCGGCTTTGCCCAATAAACTTGAACCCGTAAACCAAGAAGTTCTTCATCACATTTCTCGATATCAGGTGCTTGGAAACCAGTTGATCAGAAATCAAACTCAGAAATTATGCAAAGACAAAAAACAAAAGAATCCACATCGAACCTCCCGAGAATGGGTCTATCTCAAATTCATTCAATTTACATGCAGAAAAGCCACAACATTAGACACAGATCGAACCTATCGAGTATTTTAGTTGTTCCCAACCAAAGAGATAGCGCCACCTTGCGGGACTTGCTGACGAGAAACCCCACGATTTGGTTCGATGTTAGGATTCAGTTATGGAATCTGATGGCTTCTTCCTCACTTCACCTTCCCCTTTGACTACCATGCCATTTTCTTGCTCCCCCAAACCTTTCTCTGTCAAGATCTTCCTTTCTTTGTCATTCCACAAAGCTCGTCCGAACGTGGCGATTCCCAATTTTTAAACAAAAATGAACCATTTCTCACTTTCTCATTTTGCATTCTAATGAGGGCATTTTAGACTTTGCCCAACTACAATTAATCACAAAAAGTCTCACGGACTTGAGAATAATTGTCAAAATGTTTGGAACCTTTTAGTGGTTGTTTGACTTCCTTGGGACCTATGTGTAAATCTCCCATTACACATAAGTCCCAAGTAAATCATTTAACCACAAAAAGTTCACAAACATTGATATTATTACTCTCATGTCCTAAGAGATTTTGTTGTGATTAATTCCCATTGTGAATTTACCACAATGCCTTTAGTGAAATAAAAGGTCAGAAGGTTACAGGGGAGCATGCATTTCGATGATCTCCGTCTTCGTTAAATTTCAGATAGTGCAACCATGAATTTGCTTTCATTCTCTCTTTCGCACCTTTCAACTTCGCTTATCGTAGGCTTCCTCTCCCTTCTTCAAAGCCGTCTATTTCCGCGTTTATTCCCAAATCGCTATTCCTAATCACTCTAACTATTGCAGGGTTAAGGAGAGCCAAATATCCTGTCAGATTACCTATTCGCCGGCCAAAGAAGGTAATTCTTTGAGTTGTGCATGAAAATTCTCGCCGACTCGAGCGTTTCCGTGAGTGTGCCTTAATATTTTCTTATCTCTTCCAAGTTAAGCTCTATTCTTATGTCGCTTGGTTAACGTATTTGTGTTGATGGTTTCCCTTCAAAATTATTGAATGCATCATGATGGTGGAAGATGCATTGCGACTCCAGTCTTCAATTCTTTTTTTTGTTATACTTTTATCAGTTTATGTTGATCACTTCCTCATTCCATTAGCCCTGGACTATGAGTAAACTTGAGCAGTATTCTTTTCTTGTTAGCTATAAATGAATAAAAATATTCTATAGTGATTATACTTCAGAATCCTAATTGACAGCCTCTATTGGGCATATTAGTTCGGTTGTTCCACACAAATTTTGTATGCTTCCAATTTGGCGCACACATTTAAAGATTAATTAATTTTGTAGTTTGAATAAGGAAATTTTAGGATTGAAGAGAATATGGAGGGTTCCTTGTTACCGTATATGATTCATTTCCCAGTATATACAGTAATTTGACTGTGATTTGCTTTAGTTGTAGTTTGAATAAGGAAATTTTAGGATTGCAAAGAATATGGAGAATGTGCTTTAGTTGTTTGTCTGTGTGTTGCCAATTTGACTGTGATTTGTTTGCTAACGATTGGACAGCTAAGAGATAGTTAAATTGTAACAGAAGTTGGAAATGTATAAGATAACTTATAATAAGATTGATCATGTGTAAGCGATTGAAAATGCACCTGTAGAGCCTCATCTATCATGTACAACAGGATGAAGTTGCTTGATGTGTACAGGGTAACTGACATGCATGCTACTAGAAAATTTGTTGATGTCTTTGTTCAAGTTCCTGATGATTATGAAGATGAAAGGTTTGATAATGAGAAAAATGCTTATATAAATTGCGTGCAATGATCTTCAAATGGAAAGCTAACACTGTCATAGTTTATATGTTTATAGTTTCAAACATAGTTTGTTATTAATGATTCCTGTTTTTGTGACCTTTAAATTGTCCTTTTTTTACCAAATATTCTCTTTGGGATGTAAAAAGTCAATTATCATTTGTCTTTTTTTAGAAAATCAATTTTGATCTTACAGGTTTTGTCACAAAGAATACGATTAGACAGCTTCTTTATCTTTTGTTTTAGTAAAAATAAATGAATTAACTTCACTATACTGCTGGCAAGTCACTACTTCAATTTATGCATCTAATGTGTGTGACCAACAATTTTCTCTCTTCTGTACAAAAATTAGGTTATTATAGCAAACATAGAATGATATAGGTTATTAAAGCACCTATTCATGTTTACTATCTGTTCAACTTGTTGTGATGATATAGGTTATTTTCATTATTGGATTTCTACAAATAACATCTATGAATTTTATAGTTTCTTCTACCTCTTGAATAGTCATGGTTTACTATTGACCATTTTTATACTGATATGCACCCATAGCTTTTTTAAGGTTTGATACATGTTTCACATCACCATCTTGTAGATTATGTTTTGGCTGATGACCATGTCTGGTTAAACCCATTAGATTTTCTGCGTGTCTGTGAGGAGTTTTATGAACATCAACTGGACAACATGATTGCTGAGAATGCTTTTGATTTGTAGGTTGATGTGTTCTCATTTGGCTTAGTATTATGGGAGATTTTGACTGGTGAGGAGCCTCATGCCAATATGCCCTATGGTGCAATCATAGGTGCGATCTTTTCGAATGCTCTTCTTTACTGAACCTCTTATTGGATTTGAAGATCTTTATAAATTTGAAGTTATATTGCTTTCTTATGAACCAGAACTTTTGTAAAAACTTGATATGCTTACATCAATAAAGGAAAAATGACTCTTGCGAACTTCTTACTGACAACTCAATACCTTAAATATCAAAAATATTTTCAAGAACCATATAAATAAGGAATTAGTGATATTTTTCAAAATTATTATTCTTGTTACCAAAGTTTTATTCTTTCCTTTTTTTTTCTTGGGCCAAATCTTCCCTAAAGTTGCAACATACTTTTCTTCATGTTACAAAAATGCTCTAGATTTCTCATCTCAATGACTATATGAATAAGTTGCCATGATACGTTTTAAAATTATCATTCATGCTTTCTAAGATTATCATTCATGCTATAGATTTGGTCCTATTACTTTTAGGTGGAAACATTCTTGTAAAGATACAGAAAATTAGGTTGTAACTTTGCATAGAATAAGTAGAAGCTATATAAATATAATTAATACAAGAGATGAAATGTAATATTCTAATGATACATTTGAATGCTCTTTCTCTCTGTTCCTACTAATCATACAAATAATATTTATCTTTCTCTGCTTTATACTGGCTCTGCTGATTAAGCAGGTGGGATTGTAAATCACACATTAAGGCCAACAATACCATGTTCTTTTGATTGACATCCCTATTGGATAAGGCACTTTGCTTTGTCTTATGTAATTGATACTCAATCTTATGGCTGCCCTTACATACTATTAAGATGCAGTTGCAAGTCTTTTGCAAATTCAACCTTAGCTATGCCTTTATCAGATCATGAACACTCGATACACTTCTGCATTTTTTGGTTGAGAAAGTAGATGAAGAGAAGCAAAAAAAAAAAACAGAGAGAGAAGAAAAGGAAGAAGATCAAGAAAGTGTCATATGAGTGGTCTTTAGTGAACAAGCATAAGGATATTTGGATGAGGAAGCCGGAAGAGATCACATTTAATTGTATACATTTAATTGTTTCTTTCGGGTTGTACACATTTAATTTTACCATTTTTAATTGTACACATTTAATTGTTCCTTCGGGTTGTAAATTCATTGCTACTCATATGTAAAGTGTAAAATTGGTTGTATTGGTTATAATATCATTTATAACTTTATGTTCATTTGTGTGTGATACTACCATGTTATCCAGTTTATTGATATTGATCATTGATAACTTAAGTAGATGTCACTAACAATTCCACCAGCTGCTATTAACAACCCCAGCAGCTGTTACTGACAACTCCAATAGCTCCCATTTACAACCCCAGCAGCTTCCATTTATAACCCAAGCAGCTGTCAATAACAACCCACCAGGCTTACTTTAGAACTCAAGTAGCAGACGTTTACAACCCCATCAGTTGTCGTTTACAACCATACCAAGCATCATTAACACTCTACAAGCCTTAATTTTAAATGATAAAACCAATGACACAATCAGGTTTGGCCACATAACTTTATAAATGATAAAACCATATAATTTTCCCTATTTTCATATCACATGATTCATCACGATAGTAACACAATCAGCTTGCTTATCTTCTTAGAGGCGAAAACTATACCATCTTAAATTTCATATCATAAATGATAATGCAAGGCTTACTTTTTCCCAACTTTTATCAAAGTATATAAAGACAGCACAACCAAGCTCCACCAAGATCAACAATACCACCAAAAAGGAATAGTTTGTTTGATTAATCTTAACTTACCAAGGTTTCAATCATTACTTTTCATGATTTACTTAAGTTGGAATCAATGCTCTTCAATAAACTATGATTTACTTTTTATAGTTATGGCTTGAATATACAGGGGAAATTGATCTATAATAAATAAATAAGAATTTGTATTCATAAAATGATTTCATTGGATATCATAGCCAAATGTAATGCAAATAAAATATGTTAAAGACATTAACTTTTTAATTTTACTACATTTTACAAGAGCAACATTCACACCAAGCCTTGGGAAAGCTAATATCTCTAGTTTTAGACTTGAAGAAGAAGATTCAAGCTTAAAGAAGGACTTAATTCATTCTCTTTCAAGACCGTTCATGGCTAGCCTATAATAATTGAGTTCCAATATGATGATCCTTTCCCAGGGCACTCCCCAGACACTTGGAGGGCATTTTCAATAGATCCACACTTGCAATACATGTCAATTATTGTTGTCACAACAATTACATTAAGCTCACACTGATCATTCTTTCTTATATAATCATGAATCCATTTCCTTTGTTGAAGTGATCCCATTTGAGCCACCACTCTTGTGAAAAAGTTCCAATGCCTCCATCAGCTTCATGTTCCTCACATACCCACTAATTATAGAGTTCCATGTAATAGAAGTTCTTCTGAGCATTTTATCAAACAGATCCCGGGCTTCTTCAATTTCCCTACTTTTAGCAAGATGTAACCCCCTAAACAATTTAACCATATATTATATTCAAAATTGATTATGTAACTTGTAATCCCTTTTTGATACTATTTGTAATTTCAAATAAACCAGACATTTAGACACAATTAATTATTAAATCCTCAAAGTTCAGGGCACAAAAGTTGTGGGTGAGACACCCAGCCCACAAACCATTCACGATTCACTGTATCATTCTGACTCAGGGCACAATACTCGCCCACAAGTCACCATCATCAATCACAAGAACCAGAACAATTATTAATAATCCAATTAACCATATATTCCTCAGAACAATCCTTGATATTTCACACATACCACAAGAAAAATTATTAATGAGTACAATTTCACAATATAATCATAAAGGTAAAATCAAATTATGCAAGCTCTATAAGTTTGGCAATATACATTCCTCCTTAAAATATCTTAACTATAAAGCCTACATTGATAGTTACTATCAAACTGTGGGCTCCTTCCCTTCATGCCTCGAACCACTAAGTTCTTCTCTTGAAAAAAATATATCGATAGGATAAGACATAAAGTCTCAGTAACCAATAATCAATTCATCGAATATACAATACAGGATTATAAGTCAGTGAAGCAGCGTTAATATACAATATTCAAACAAAATAATGTTTTCCATTCAATACATTCAAAATGCACAAGTGACCCCTCCATCCTACTCCCCATATTACTCCATCACGACTCCCCACTTAAGTGTGAGTCACAATAAATCCTGGCCTCCCTGTTGGGTCTAGGCTGACTCCCCGCTAGAGTGTGAGTCACAATAAATCCTGACTCCCCACCAGAGCGTGAGTCACAATAAATCCTAGCCTCCCTCCTGGGTTTAGGCCGACTCTCCGCTAGAGTGGAGTCACAATAAATCCCGACTCCCTACTAGAACGTGAGTCATAATAAATCATAACCACTATGATCAGTAAGGGAGACAACCGCAGATAAATTCACAATACATTATGTAACATCCTGATTTTTATTTAAAGGATTTAATTACTTTGAGAAATAATATTTATTTAAATGATTTAATGGCTATCTAAAAATAATGTTTATGTTAAATATAATTTGTTGAGTAATCATTTGAGTTAAAATGAATTTATCCTAATGTGAGACATATAAAAAAAATAATAAATGAAAGAAAAGAGAAGAATGATTTTGTAAAGAAAGGAAATGAAAAAAAAAAGAAGAAAATAAAAGGAAAGAAAAGAAATTATAATATAAATATCTATATATGTGTGTGCACGTGGGCCTTGGTAATATGTGTACATATTTATATAAAAAAAATGAAGGGGAGGGGAGTGACCTTTTGTGATGTCAATATAATGTATATTAAAAAAATAATAAAGAAAGAGAGAGAGAGAGCAAGACGTGGTTTCAGTTTAAATACCCCTCATTTGTAACCATTAGGTCACAGCCAACATTTCCCCTTCCTCTCTTGCCCGGCGCCGGTGTCTCTTTTGGATGTAACAGTTCGTTTTGGGATTAATTAGGTAATCAAAACTACTTTCTTTCAATTTACTTCCTTTACGAAAGTTTTTCTAAATAATTTTCTCTTTCTAATGGTAGCAATATCATACTGATAAGATGAAAATTTAATATTAGGGTTTGAGATAAAGATTGAGTTTTGTCAAGAACCGTCTAATGAAAGGTAAGGGGGTAATAACTATGAATTTTCATCATTTCGAATTTATGATTTAATTTTTTCTATAGTTTAAAATAATTATTTAATTTAATCAGTTTATAATTTAATCTACATAGGTTATTTGCACGTATTAAGCGTGAGTTAATGATTTATAGGTGTTATTGAAGGTATTCTTAAAGTATTAATTGGTTTATGTTGTTGAACAGATTAGGGATCTATAATTTAACGGTTTTGTGTTTAAAATCCTAAACTTTAAATTAGAAATTGTGCAATTGAAATTGATCTGCTTATTAATTAAGTTTTTGGGTTGAGGAGAAAAATTGAAATTAAATAGTTGAGAAACTATGGGGAACTATGAATTTCAAATGATTATTTCAAAACTTAAGGGTAGATAATCAAGCTAATTTTGTATATATTAAACTTTTATCTACATTATTGTGTAGATTAGTTTGAGTGTGGTTGATGCTCTGTGATTTGGGCTGACAAGTATCCCGGAATTGAGGTAACCGATGTTAATTCATTTTATATGCTTTGCATGGATTGTAAGGTATTTTCGGTACCTTAATTATGTATTACGAATCTTATCCCTATTTTTATATGTTCAATTTTAGTGAAGTGGGAAGTATTTTCTTTATGTATATAAATGATATGTTTTGCTTAGAGATACGTTTGATGAGCTATTTATAATTTATCTTTATCCGTAACATATTGTGAATTCATGCATTTGTGGGGAATTGACATATTAGGTGCATGGAAGTAGTTGGACGATCTTGTGATGATTGGACTTGTATAATGTATTGTGAATGTATCCGCGGTTGCCCCTCTACTGATCATAGTGGTTGGCTGTATTATGACTCACACTCCGGTGGGGAGTCGGCCTAGACCCAGGAGGGAGACCAGGATTTGTTGTGACTCACACGCAAGTGGGGAGTCGTGATGGAGTAATATGGAGGAGTAGGTTGGAGGGATCATTTGTGCATCTTGATTGTATTGAATGGAAAACCTTATTTTGTTTGATTATTGTATATTAGCACTGCTTCACTAACTTATAATCCCGTATTGTATATTCTATGAATTGATTGTTGGTTACTGGGACTTTATGTCTCACCCTATCGATATATATTTTTTTTCAGGAGAGGAACTTAGTGGTTCGAGGTGTGAAGGGAAGGATCCAACAGTTTGATAATAGCTATCATTGTAGGTCTAATAATTAAGCTATTTTAAGGAGAAATGTATATTGCCAAACTTTAGGGCTTGCATACTCTGATTTGTTTTTATCATTATGGTTATGCCGTGACATTCTGTTTATGGTTAACAATTCATCTTTTGGTATCTCTAACTTGTTACGTATCCATGGAGTGTTGTCTATGGACCCGTATGTTTAAGGGGATACTTAAATATCATTGACTCTTGTAGCTTTATTGGTGACTTGTGGGCGAGCTTTGTGCCCTGGGTAGGGGTGTGCAACGGGCGGGCGGGGCTGCCCCGGGGGTAGCCCGTGTCCCGCCCGTTAAGGAGATCACGGGTACGGGGTAGCCCGTACCCGTGGTCCACCCCGTTTAGGCCCGTACTCACGGGTACGGGCCAAAACGGGCGGGATATCATGGGTAACGGGTTACCCGTGATTCCCCCAAAAAAACAAAAATAAAGACACTCATCAAGAACCAGTAAGCAGCCTAGCATTGTTTAGACATCAAAGGAGGTAAAAGAAAGTACCTGGACAGGGGGATATCATGGGTTTTCTGCCACTGCTTGGGACCAAAAAAAGCATAGTTTGTGCCAAATCCCATTGCTTGAGAAGTGAGAACTGAGATTTCAATATGGACAGCAGCAAGGCAAGGCAGCATTCAATATTTCAAATTGAAGAACAAAATGTGTATGAAAAAAAGTACCAACAAACTTCTATTCTTAAAGAGTGACACTGGGAAGTAAAATGTAAAATAGCAAATTCTTAAAGATATATATAGGGAGGACAGCCATGAGAGGGATATTGATCTTGAACAAAAGGAGTTAGGACAGCCATGACAGGGCTTACTACGGCAGCGATACAGCTCAAGTTGCAACAAAATACTTACAAGCAAAGGATTTAACTGCACTGAACTTTCACTCACAAAATACAGGAAGGATGCTCAAGGTGATGAAAATAAATGTAGCATAAAAGTACCTATACTCAAAGAAAAGCCTTCTAGTTTCTAGTTCTACCATCCACAACAAGACCATCATCTCCGAGTTTGACCATCATTCCGCCTGATAAGCAAACATTCATGCCAAAAAACAATTAAAAAATAAAGTCTAAATTGGAATAATCAGCCAAGCACACCAAGAAGAGCGCATTACAAGAATCTGGTATAGATCTTCTTCGTTGGCATTTTGTGAAAGACCTTTTACAACAACAGTGGCAGATGGAGCCTAGAAAAAAAACATAATTTATATCTCCACCAGCAATACATGATCCAAGATACTAAACTCAGAAGGAAAAAAAAATTGACACATACCACTGAATAATGCTCACGCTGTGCGATTACCAAGCAATACATCCAAGATACTAAACAGATCTTACCAGAAATTCAGGTCCAGAATCCATCATGCTGTGCAATCAGCCGATCACCAAGAAGCTGCAAATCTGTACCAGCAAAACAGCAAGCCACCATGCACTAGCCAGTAGCCACCAAATATAAATCACCAAACATAAATTACAGCCATACATTGCCACCACCAGCCACCAGGGTATCTCATGCCATTGAAATTACAACAAATCTGAAATTACAATCTAGACTAAACTAATCTGAAATTTAATCCAGCCACAGTAAATAATTAAAACAACAGCAAGGCAGCAACAGGATACCAGCCACAGTAAATAATCCAAACATGAGAATGTAATCCAAACATGACATTATGAATATCCAAAGTTAACATTACAGCAGCAAACCTAATCCAAACATGACATATGGACATCCAGACTCCAAAGTTCCAATTTCCAAACAAAAGAATGTAAACATGAGCACTTCAAATAATCTAAGAATGTAAACATGAGCACTTCATGCTAGATGTTGGACAGAATCTTCAGATGGAATTGAACCCTTATTTGCATTATCTTCCTCTGCAAAACAAAACAATCAAATTTGTTTTTTAAAAACATGTAATAGGAATTTAAGGAAACAATGAAATTCCAATAAATAGAAATGTAATCAGAAATAAAATACCCATAACAATGTTTGCAGTCTCATCAAGATTATCTATATCATAATCATTGATTCTGTAGGGTCTCTTGGAAAGCCAATTTTGTGCACTAAGCAGCCATGGAAGTCAAAAGCAGAAATCAACATTAACATATATTTATATATCTCTCTTCCTACATTTCTGTGAAATAGGTTAGCCTTTGTCACCATCTGACATCATTTTTTTTAAAAAAAACCACTCCTTCTCCCCAACCTGACATCATTTTTCAACTCACATTTTAACCCTTCTCCCTCCCTCCCGCCCTCTCTACACACACACACACACAGAGCCAACTTCGTGCTGAAATCACTGTAATTTATGATACTTTGTCGTCATACAATCATACTACAGGCTCTCTCTCTCTCTCTACACACACACAACCAACTTGGTGCTGAAATCACTGTAATTTATGATACTTTATTGTCATGTCATACTACAGTTAGGCTTTTGATCTTTTTCTCAAATTTACAAAGAAGCTTTCAATTTTTCAATTGCTTTCAATTATTACAAAGAAGCTTTCAATGTTTTTTATTTGTTATGTCTATATAACTAAGTCAGATTTAAGTATCATTAAGTTGAATTAGAGCATTTTATGTATTGGCTTAACTGGTGGAGTACAAGATTGAAGCCAAAGTACCCCAAGTGCAAGAGAGTCACCTCGTGTGTGTGATGTGAGAGTACCAACTAAAAAAAATAGAACAAAAAATGAAAAAATTCTCAGATTTTGCAGTAGGAAAGGATTACACAAAGGTGCAGAGAGGACTTATGTTTTGCGATGGCAACAAGCAAGCACGGAGCACCGAGGGCAAGCACCAAGCGAGCACGGAGCACTGATCGAGCAGAGCACCGAGTACCAGGCGAGCAGTCGAGCAGAGGGGAGAGGATGCGAGGTGGAATGGCTAGGACGCAACGCAAGAGTGATGACTGATGAGTGGTTCGGTTCGGTGATGGTGAATGCAAGAACCAGGCAAGAGTGACTCTGACTCTGAGTGTCTGAGATCTGAGATGAGACTATCGCTACGCTAGGGCAGATTTTTTTTAATGGGAATGGGATAGCTGTAGTAAACGGGCGGGAACGGGGCACCCAGTGTGTGCACCCGTTCCCCGCCCCGTTAAGCCAAAATGGATGGGTTTTAGACCCGCCCGTCACGGGCCCAAAATGGGTGGGGCCAAACGGGTTAATTTTGACGGGTCACGGGCAGGTAGGGTGGGTCTGGGTTTTCTTGCTCAGCCCTACATACCACATGAAAACAAAGTTTACAAGGGTTAAATTGTAGAATTATAAGAAAGTTTAAATGAAGTGACTAAAGTAGGACAAAAAATAGAGTAGTTAACTAGAGTAAGCACCTCTAACTACCTCAGAAGTAGTTAACTTGTTGATTTTGTCTAAAACTGAAACATTTAATTACCAACACAACTCTATCCATATTTAAGAGTGTGTTAAAATATACCACGTAAAATTTCAAATCTAATATAAGAGGGGTAATATTTGAAAGAAGTTTATTAATAACCCACTAAGTGGCTTATAATATGGATTAATAATTTCTTCTTAATAATATTTGGGACCAAAGTAGTTTAAGCTATGCTTAATAGATGTAAGTGTAGTTAATACAGATATGATTTTTGAATCGCATGGCCATGCTAACTTGTTAATTTCTTAAATAAAATTGCTGCATCCCCTGTTGATGGGTGATATTCTGTTGGAAAATATCCTTAATTATTATATCCTTAATTATTACAAGGAAGTTAATTAGTCTTATCTGTGGATTGGAAATTACTAGCGGGCTCAGGCATGTTTTGTGGATTGGTTCATAGATCAATAAGTTTATTAACATTATAATTGACTGAGAGATAATTAAAATTAATTAGGCACAAACTTACTAGATTGATACATATATTAATAAGAATGTAGTTAATTATAATTACTACCTTTATAAAACATGAACTCCAAGTTACAATTACTCTCATAAGTGAAATATTTCAGTCTTAAAGTGTAGACCTCACACCTCGCATAACAGTTTAACTGCGTCATATCACTGAGTTTCACTTGGAGAATGTTACCTTAAAGTAAAGGCTTTAGCTAGGCTCAACAATTCCAACTTAGGGTTTGTTTGGATCTCATTTTCATAATAACTTTTTATAGATTTTGAGGTAAAACATAGGTTTTGAAGAATAGATTTTGAAAAATAGCTTTTACAGATTCCGAGACAAAATCTAGATATAAGATTACAATCCATTTTATCTTCAAAATTTACAATGTTTTTGTTTCAATTCAAGAGTAGTCAAAATGACAAATAGTATTTAGAGAAAACGAACTCATATATGTTACAAATAATAAACTTAAATAATTTTTTTTAATTCATTCAAACTAGTTATCCAATTTTTATATTAAATATATCTCAAAAATAGTATCAAAGATGTATAAAAGTAAACTATATTCATAATACAAACGTCGATGCTGCATTGAACAGTGTGTTTTTTATTGTTGAAGCTTGTGCCTTGATCTAGTTTTTGTTTTTCTAATGAGAGATCAAAATCCATTAAAATGTAAAATAATTCTCAGTAAAGCACATACACATGTACAACAGAGACTAAATGAATAGGGGTTAAATACAAAACATGAACTGATAAAGAAAAAGATAAGCAAGAAGTACTAATCAAAGAAATATGACATGTAATATGATTCCCGTAGAACCATATTACATGTCATATATGCCTGCCACATAACATCTCCCAATGTGCAAAGAGATCAGATGCTCTTATCAATGAGTAGATGAAGAACTCATCCTTTGTCATCGAAGTTAAATTCCTATCATAGTACATAATTACCCTTTAATCCTAATCCTTGATATATGTGCCGGTTAATTTTTTCGGATATAGATTAATAAAGCTAAAAATATTTTTAAAGTATTTATATTTATAAATTGATATATTATCAAATGATATGGATAAAAAAAATACTTTAAAGTAATATACTCTTCTGGTATTATTTATAGGGTAGAGATAATATAATGTTTTGTCTTATTTATATAATTAAATGATACTTATAAAAATATCCATATACTTACCTCAAGTGTAACTTTACTAGCATGCAAGAGTGATAATGGAGTTTTCTAAATGGGGCAAAATGCAATTACAGGCTCAAAAAGTTTCATTATCACACACACACAGTAACATTATAATCTAAGATGCCTCCATCTTTGTCATCTTCGTTGCAACATACGATGGTACCTACACACACAACCTTAATTATTGTCCCTTTATCTCTCTCTCAATCTATCTCATCACCATAATCAAATTAAAGCTAAATAGCTAATATTTAATATAAGAATCAGTTACTTTTTTAAAAAAAAAAATTTAAAAGTCAATTCAATTACTCAATTAAAACATGTATTCTAAAATATTTATTATATTTATCATTGGATTAGATAGAGGAACCATGTACGACATCGTGTTTTGTCTGATGACCTGTCTTTAATATCTTAATTATTATGTTTGGATCCCAATTAACAGCCAATTATCTCCATGCTTGGAAATCCATTTTACCCCCAAAAGAACAATAGCCTCGCAGTCATGCCGATAGGATATTCTTTTTATTCAATTTTATTATTATTTTAAGCATATTGACAACAGGTGTGTTGTTGGTCTAAGTGGAATAAGCTACGGTGATTTAAACTTGCAATTTCAAATTGAAGTCTACATTTAATGAAAACAATTTCAAGAGAGTTACCCGTGAACTTGATATCAATATCGATTAGAGAGGATTATAAAACAAGAACAAATTAAAATAAAGAAACCATATCCATTAAGCACAAAAAATTAATAAGCTTATACAACAACTCATAAGAAACCTACTTGGTTTAGCTCTCACTTAAGAGTGATGAGCAAATCCAAATCTATGGACCAGCCATGGTGACAATGAAAGGTGAGAGAGTAAATCTTCAATATAATAAATGATTAAACCTAATTTTCATGACCATGTATGAAGATTTTAGGGCCATTAACTAACTCATATTTCAATTTTTTCAAGGATATTGATTGAATGTGGGATCTGATCCAATAATATTATATCTCAGATAACTACATAAGAAAAAAAAATAAACAAAGTGAAAAAAAATTGTAGGTTTTACAGCTATGGAAGGGGTCATGATTGAGCAAAGGCCTCATCAAAATGCTTGAGAGGTAAATTATTACTATTATTATTAACATTTTATGAGACATTTAGGTTTGACTACAGAAAAATATCGCCTCGTGAATATGGCGAGAGGTTAGACAGAAATGAACGGACACGATTCTCACAGACTGACGCTCAAGATTTGCTTCAAATTGTGGATGACGTGAGTGCGGAGTAGACCAATGGATCTATTCAACGATGAGAGACTGAGAACTGCATAGCCTACTCATCTTTTACATGAGTAGGACATGATATAACTTAAACTTAAAATCTTAAACTTCATCATATCTTCCTTATAACTTTCCAATTTTATCCATATTTAATATCCATTATAATATATGAGAGCAAAATCAATACATAATAAATAAAAGGTAAAGTTGTATAGTAACATAAAATTTAATGAAATAACTTATAACTAGGATCACATAAGAGGAAAAGGTCAAAAGTTCAAAATTCAGAATGTTTTGGATTCTTCGACCATTCGACCAATTCAATGGGATGTCTATTATTCCTAGCGTTTGCACTTGTTACTTGTTACAAAGAAAATTAGTGTTAGGTAAAATAACTTTTTCCCAAACTGCAATAAGCAGTATTCAATAATCATCTTGTTTGGCAAAACGTTAAGAAAAGTCAAACGCACGTTTAACAATGTTTTTCCGCAAAACAAAATAATCTCCTTTACATATTTACCTCGGTTTACGTAAATGTACTTCTCTACCGCATTCCCAGACAAGTTTGTTGATTATTGTAGCTATATATATATATATATATAGAAGCTAGCTTTAACGCTTATATAAAAAAGTCTTTTTCCTCCATTCAGAAAATTGTAAATATGGAAATCTCAGTTGCAAACTCATTGAAAATGACCCAGGAGAGTTAGATATATAATTTACAACCAATATATAATTCCATATTTTTCTTGCTTAAGTTACTTGTAAGAAACTAAATCTATCCAAGATGGGGACAACCGTATAATTGAATATATAATCAGACTACTAATTATATATCTATTATATATGCATCATACAAAGCAAAGGCATTGGGGTCTCCAATTTATATCTGCCCCATGATAAACTCGTGACCTATGAGAAATGTTTCCACACTGCACATATGATTCATCATTCAATTGTTGTGTTTTTGTTGACGTCTCTCATTGTGGTTTACCAAAATATACTACCTCCGATTTTTAATATTAGAGCTATTTTTAAGATTAATTTTTATTATTAATGAAATACTTCAATCAACTTTGTTTCTAAAATGTATAATATATTTCTCAAACCATTCTTATATATTATATTGGTTACACATATTAAAGAGGGGTTTGTTATTTTTCCTTATTTATATATAAACGCGCGCGCACCTCTTTTGAGTTTCCAATATTGTCCAAGAAATTTTTTCTCTATTTTCAATGAGTTTTTGAGAATTTTATGAAATTTCGGCATATTTTTTAAAATTACCCTTTAACCATAAACTTTTGAAAATAATGTTTTGCCCCAACTTGGGTCAAAACTCTAATCTCAAAAGTTGCCTCCTTTAGATTTCTACTATTTTATTTTGGTCCCATGTGTAACCTTTATTTTCTCATTTGAATTTTACTTGGGAAGGCCAGATCGATGTTCCAGTTACAATCATCATTGAATTTATTTATCTTTAATATAATTTAATGTACTTCTGAATTGGTTAACATTATTGTGCCTGTTTGAGGGAAGATATCTGTCACTTCCAGTAGGCCATGCATGTGAACACGAAAATGCAAGTACCTTAGGTAGTTGACACACATGGCTATGGGACGTACTGTACGTACCTGTTTCATTTATATATGGCTTTTAATGTCTTATATTGATGCTAGGTGGTTTGGTATAAGGATGAGTGATCTCTTGCTAATTCATTTGAAAAAGAAACAAAACACTTAAACTCGGGTGTTCATAGGTTCAGTTTGGTATGGCCATGAGAAAGAACCAAACCATAGATAAAAGAGAGTCTTGATCTGTTTTATCACTATGTCAGTTTGGTTTGGTTTTTGATTAGTTAGTTTGGATCGATCCGTTTTGATTTAGATAATACCCAAATTATGTGTTTTGCCCCTTTACCACAATCAAATTATGCGTTTTGCAAATCTTCCATGATATTTAGTAAAATAGCTTTTTCTAGGGAGATGTATTACTGTTAGAGCAATCATATTCAAAATATTGTTAGATATTAAATGTGGGTATATGTCTTATGAAGATTAAGATTTTAGTTTATCATATTGTATGTGACTGACCCTTTCTGTCAAAGTCAATCTCCATTGGTAAATGTAATATAGTTTATGTTAATGAGAAATATAGTTTATGTTAATTTTAAAAAATATTTTACTGCAAAATTTGTCTTACATAGTTAACTAAAACTCTATAAAATCACTTAGAATAAGCTAATCTAAGAACTCATGTCTCCACACCAACCAATTGGCATTTATCTCAATGGAATGAGCTTTTGCCGCTTAAACACAAAGTATCAAATTTGAATTCGAATGAATGCAAAAAAAAAAAACAGCTTGAACACAATTTTTTATCTAACACTGCCAAATAGCCAAATCAAAATAAAAAATAACATTTGTTGCCACCAAAGGTAATTTTTTTGCTAGTGTATTCTAAGATCTATCATGACAGAAAACTGATACACAATTCATAAAATAAAATAAAAAAACTGAACTTTCTGTTACTTCATCGATCATCATACAGAAACTTACCACACAGTTGTGTTATAATAACTAAATTATAATTAATAATGGACATTTGTTTAATTACTTGTGTTGAGATGCTTGCGAAGTGTTGAGCTTAGAATACTTGGCGAGTCCTCTTTTGCGAATGTAATGATGTTGTCTCAAGAGATACCAATCAAAGAGGGAATCAGGAACCATTTTCAAGAGAAGACATTGAAGAGAATGGAGGAGGTAGGGCACACATATACTCTCATAATAACCAAACCATCTCATGCAGGCTTTGCTGTAATCCTTAGCACTTGGAATAAATAAGGAGGTCTTCAGTTTTACCATCTTGGTTGACACATACATTGGTACCTATATATATATATATGTCACCCAAAGTTCGTAAAATTAAATCATTGATCACTTAAATCATATATAATGGTTCTCCCTTTGATCCTAAATATTAAACATCATTTGTAGTATAGCAAAATGATCTTATATTTAAAATAGGAGAGAAATTAAAGTTTTATTTCAATGCTATAAATTTTTTTACTGTTCATCTTATTATAAATATAGAAGATAGCTTATGGGTTTGTATCCTAAATATAAGATTTTAGTTCATTTAGTTTCACAGATTTATCTTCTTTTTTTTTTTTGCCCAACTCAAAAATTTATCATTTTACCCAAGTTATCCCTATTAATTGAAATAGGTTGATTTTAATTGAAGGATAAAAGTAGAAAGTAGTAAATAATGATACAAGCTACTTTTAACTAAAACCTTGTAAAATAGTTAGAAGGGTCTAAAGTAGAGGGAGTAGTTACAGAAATCCTATATGCAGTAGCGGACACAGGATCTACCTCAGGGGTGTAAACTATTTTTTGAGAAGATAAGTATGATTTATTTTTAATATCTTTTGAGAAGAATTTAAGTAAAAATTTAGTTGGTTCAAAATTAACAAATGAGTTGATGCAAAATAAATCACATAATACTAATATATAATTAATTTTCTAGAAATTAGGGGGTGCTGTTGAACCCGCTCAAATATACAGAGGTCCGCCCTTGCCTATATGCATTTAAGACCATATGGAGTAATATATACATATATATATAGGGTTAATGTGCAAATTTATTTAAAAAGTGTTCACTTATGAACAATGTTCCCCGGAATTTTAGGAGCAATATTACCTCATAATTTTCAAAATGAAGTAATGTTGTCCTTTATATTAAAAAATTGTCATTAATTATTAAAAAATTAACACTAATCGTTAATACTTTTAACCGTAAAGGCAAAATTGCTCTATTTTCAAGACAACACAACTGCTCTTTAAAAAACTTTCAGAGCTACATTGTCCTTGAGGAAAAAATTGATAAAAAAATTTGCATTTTAAACCTATGTATATTCAAGATGAATAAATTTAAAAGATTATATAAGAGTGTGGGAGAACCTGGCACTGGATGTGAATCCCTTGTGATTTGTATTCCAAACCGATGCATTTTGAGAACATCCAAGAATATCTGTGAAATTGGAAAAGTATGAAACTAAATTACATATCTTATAGCAATCTCTTAATTAGGAGCTTAATCTTTGGTAGAAGAAGAAACAAAAGATAGAGGAGGTGGTTGGGCCCCAATCACATGCCACCCTTCTTTCCACATTATACGATATTTTATAGTTTCCCTAGAGACTCAAAATATGTGATTGTGCTTGGCCATGGTTAGGTTCCTCTCACTTTCAATGATGTGAGATAATTGTGAATAAAAAAAATCACAATTTACATAAAAAATATCCAAATATCCTTATACATGTCAACATTTATTATAGACTCAAGAAAACCAAACACTTCTATGTATGTTAAAATTAACTATATATAAACCTAAAATTATGGTTACCTCATAAGTTACCAAACACACCTATACATTTCAAAATCAAATTGAAACGATGATAATAGTGGTTGATATAACAATCAAGTGCTTGTGGATTAAACATGACATGACAACAGGAAGAAGAATTGTGTATTGAAAATATATTTATTACATTAAAGTTAATTTTTTTTCCATGCGTCATATATTATGTTTTATATTTTCAAATGAATTAAAATTGCAAACAAAATGTTTTAATATGTGAAACATACAAAAAATATTTACAATCTAAACTTTGATTTTTTTTTCCAATTTTAAAACCAAAAGAGACGAGTAGATTGTGCTAAACAGGAAAATTAATACTTGATTGAATCCATATTCAATTGAGGAGCATCCAAAACCTGTGATATACTCAGATCAGGTTTTACTTGAGAACTTATTGGAAAATAACTTGTATAACTGCTTCTTTCATCGGATTTAACTAATTTAAAACCTCTTCCAAGTAGTAACCTTAAATTAAAGCTGCAATATTCAAGAGGATATGAATAAAAAAACTTTAATTAGGATTAATAATGAAAACTTACGCTTTTGTAGCAGCGTAGAGTGTGCAAAGAGGATATGAAGGAATCATAGAGCAAGAACCAGAACCAATATTAACGATGACTCCTTTTTTCTTTCTGATCATTCTGTCAATCACAGCTTTTGTAACCCAAGTTATTGCTTCCAAATTCACTTTGATAATCGCTTCAGTGAACTCCAAGCCTTCTTCATGGAAGTACCTGGGATAAGGGCTTGCCATGCCTGCGTTATTCACCAACACACCCACATCTAAACCTTCTATCGCTTCCTCCATCTTCTTCGCTATTTCTTCTCCTTCAACTTTCTCAAAGTCTATCATCACAGGCTTCACTTCAACTTGTTCACCATGTTTGTCTCTTATCTCCTTCGATGTGGCTTCGAGCTTTTTAGGGTTTCGACCAACCAGAAGGACGTTGAGTCCTTCGGAAGCCAATTCCATGGAAATGGCTTTCCCGATTCCGTCAGTCGAACCGGTGACGATAGCCCATGAACCGTAGGTTTTGAGATTCTTGGCAGGCCTAAAAAACATAACCCACACCCACCTCACAAAATGGATGAAAGCTTTTGAAACAGTGATGAGTCCTAAGGAGCATGTTGTCACCAGGAAGAATTCCGACCACTCCATTGCAATGCCGACGATAATTGAGTTATGGGCATTCCTTTCTAAAGGCTTATTATACACACACGGATGTCAACATCTTGCCATTAATGTGCAATAAAATTTATTTATTAATGTAGGCTAAATTATACTACTATTATTAAACTTTTTCAAATTTAGAACAATATTATAAATCACCTATTTTTTTTTTGGACCATGAAGGGTGTTCGCAAATCACTTTTAGCTTAAGACTAATTCTTTTCAGACTTCGAGTGTAAAAATTTTTCCTCTCCTAACAAGTGTGATTTTCAAGATTTGAACTGTTCTTCTCCTTATGTGATTGAGACCGTATATGATCTTAATCAACAACTTATTGGTGTATTACATGTCACATCATCTAATGACCTCAGGAGTGAGGTGGTTCATCCGCTAACTTTTTTTTTTTTTTGAAAAAAGATATTGAACTTCTTTTTCTTAATATTTTTTAATTTTACCTATATTTAAAATCATAATAAAACACTGTTCATCCTTAATAACATGCTCCGTTTTTCTTGGCCTTTATCCAACCACTCAATGGACCTACCCACCATAATTAGTTGAAAGGACCGTTGTATCTGCCTGCATTATTAATTGATCATTTAAAGATGGTGCACAGGAAACCGGTTTCAGTCCCCATTAGAGCCGGTAATACGGGTTTTACCCATGGGCTAAATCCGCCCAACCCATGACCATGGTGGGTTGGGTTATGAAAAATGAGGCCCGTTTTGATGCGGGTATATTTAGCCCAAACCCATATGGGTCAAACCCATGACGGGTTAGCCCGACGGGTTGGCGGGTAGCCCATATTTTTTAAAATAGGCCACTATTGAAAATATATATTATTAT